>JAJHPC010000005.1:7545593-7725593 GCA_024447665.1 Juncus inflexus
TATAGAAATTCCTCAATATTTTACATGGCATCAAGATAATAAAAATTGGTTACCTCGAAAAAGAGGAAAATCTCTTGGCCGTCTTTATTATGTACATCCAAGTTCAGGTGAACTATATTTTCTAAGGCTTTTGTTAAATTATGTGAAAGAAGTTTAAGAAAGAAAGGTATATTAACAATTCTTTTAGAGATGCTTGCAATGCTCTTGGATTATTAAAAAGATAATGAATGGTTATTTACGATACAAGAATCTTCTCATTGGGTTATATCTCTGCAATTACGTAAAATATTTGTTAGTATGCTAATGTATTGTGAAATTACTGATCCGCTAAAATTTTTCAATGATTGTTGGCAATTTTTTGGTGATGATATCACTTACAATATGCATAAAATATCCAATTCGCCTCGCATAAGATTAACAGATAAACATATTAAAAATTACATTTTAAGTGATATTCAAAAAATGCTTATTAATAATGGATCCAATCTTGCATCTTTTTCATTACCATCTCCAAATATTGATAGTCCACAATCTTAAAAACAAATTAGTAATAGATGAATTGGCTTGCGCACAGTTAGACTTTAATGATTGAAGCATCTGAGATGCATTCTTGCTTAAATGTTGAACAAAAACATATTTATGATGATGTTATGAAATCTATCAATTTTAATAAAGGTAAATGTTTTTTCATATACGGATATGGTGGTACTGGAATAATATTTCTGTGGCGTACAATTGTTACAATGCTCCGTTCACATCATAAAATACTTATTCCACGAGGTCGTACTGCACATTGAAGATTTAAAATACCACTTGAACTGATTACTTCTGCAATCTAAAGATAGATCTAGAATTAGGAACCTCATGATCGCTCGTGAGGATTAGGCTCATACCATATTTAACTTAGTTTCTGTGATGTTTATATTTATAAATCTAAAATAAAATCCTTCAGAATGTTAAGTAGGGAAGTGCCCCCCCCCCCCATGTCACTGAAGCCCTCGGTACTTAGACAGTCTTCCATGTGGGTCATGCTAAAGCTGAGCATATAGAGAATTGTCTTTGTAGATGAGGGTACGCAGGAAATGGCGTCCAGCATGGGTCATGCCAAAACTGAGTGTGCTGGACTCTATATCGCTAATAATCATACATGGTTAAACTTAACTGAGCAAGCAAGTCGGACTTGGACTCAGGGCACAAGATTGAATAATACACCGGGCATATAATGCTCATTCCATAAAAGGAAAGAGTTGTATATGATACAATTGGAAGTGTTCCTACCTAAATAGCTGTGTATTGTGGGTTGCGCCAAAGCGCACTTAATACTCAATGAAATATGGATCTTGACTCACTATGAAACCTCATTCATTTGAAGTTTCTAAATCAATACTACTGAAGGTGATTGATTTGAAGAAAAATAGTGGGAGTATAATATATGAAACAGAATTAGAATAATTCTAATTTTAAATAATAAACTTTACATTGTATATTAAACTTGTAGAATGAGTTCGAAATTTACGGACCTGCGATCTATCCTTGAGAAGGATAAGCTCGATGGCACAAACTTCCCTGAATGGCTCAGGACTCTGAGAATTGTTCTCAAGAGTGAAGGAAAGTTGTATGTCCTTGAGACACCCATCCCAAATCCACCGCCTTCGACCACTTCTAGAGTCGTTCAAGATACTTATAAGAAGTGTATTGACGATTCCGATGAAGTAGCCTGGATGATGTTAGCAGGAATGAAACTTAAGCTTCGGAAGCAGATAGGTTTCATGGATGCCTATGATATGATCAAGGCGCTTAAGGAAATGTTTCGAAGCAGACTAATATTCAGTGCTACAAGGTCACCAAGATATTAATCAAGAGAAAGATGGCTCATAGCTCTTCTATGGATACTCATGTGTTCAGGATGAGAAGTCACATTGATTACTTAGAGAGACTTGCTTCGCCTATTCCAAGGGAATTCGCGATTGACATGATTCTTGGATCGCTTCCTCCGAGCTTTGATTTGTTCATTACTAAATATCAAAAGCGTCGGATGGAGATGACGATCACGAAATTGCATAAGGTGCTTAAACAGGCAGAGAAGGACATAAAAGCAAAAGTTGTCATTGATGCCCTCAGGATTGAAAGCGAAAGGGAGTTGAATAGGCAAGCCGTATCGGAGAACTGGATCAAGAGTAAAGGCAAGGAGTTGCCTAAACTCGAGGAATCAAAAGAAGTGATTGCATGTTCTAAGCGTGATCACTGGAGAGCAGGATGTAAGATATGTCAAGAAGAAGAATCAATAGCTGCCATTTTAGGAATTCCTCTTCCTGAATCTCTACTTGGATATTGGATATCCATTGTAATTCTCACATTTTGAATGTGTAGGATATTACTCAGAAGTACAAGATTAGTTAGAAGAGAAGTCAATCTACAAGTAGGGAATCAAGCAAGAGTTGTTACATTAGCTCTAGCATTTTATTGACTAAGCCATTGTGCACTTGCAATGAAATAAATGTTATTTCGACATTAGCGTTAAAATGGTTGTAAAATTTATAATTTGGAATAATAAAATTTTTCTAGATTTTTCTATTTGAAATATTCAGTTAGAAAATAACCTTTATTTGCTAAATAATAAGTCCATTGATTTCATACTTCTAGCAATGTCATCTAACTCACAAAATAAGAATCACATTTCTAAAACTCCACCCTATGTGGAAAGTTTGACTCACTAGATCTATGATCAATTGAGACGTGCGAATTTTATTTATTGAACATGATGACAAGAATGGGCAACGATCACGAAGCTGATGAGTTAGTCTCATGCAACGATCAAGAGAAAGAATAGGCAAGCTTTCTAGAAATAAGGAATATCATATTTTCATATTAAAGTATTTTAAGTAAAAGGTTTACTTAATGAGACACAGAATATTTGAAGGGTTCAAAACATTTAAGAATGAAATTCGACATCGCCTTGATAAGATAATAAAAGCATTTCGATCAGATCGAAGTGCCAAGTATTTGAGTCAATAGTTTGACAATGATCTTAGAAATTATGCAAAAGGTTTCACAATTAATACGTAGCATCTCACGATGTGTACATAAAGAAGAAAATGAAACTAATTGTATAAGATTCAGTCTGTGTCTCCGAGACTCTTATAGGTTTATACTCTTGAATACACTAAACACTGAATATCACAAAATATGGGTTTAGGATAGTCCCAAAATATCTTTAAAGATTGAAGTACGACTCGTGTCAAATGGTTTGACAGTGTCAACACAATAATCTTTCTGGAATATCAACTCGATATTGTTTTACATCCATTATGAGTTTAAATTGTTTACTACTCATAATTTAGACTTCTTTAAAAGAGATTTCATCTCATAAAGAAGCAGTGGGAGTGTAGTACATCTCCAAAGATTCGAGGTCCACATATTAGTGATGAACCATTAATGAGGCTATAAGGCCATGCTTGAAACATAAGATCCTCCTCACAGACCTGGTAGACATTAGGCTGAGAGATATGATCTCTCATAAAAGATGCCCATAGAGGATGAGTCGACTTTCTACCGAGGAGACTGTGAAGAGGCAAAGTTCTCAAAATGGTTGGACCATGAGAACTGAGATGTAACGCATGTACGAGCAATCATGTTTGAAACTTGATTGGAGTATCCAATGGCTTCATGGCCATTGCGTATAATACACGGATAACCTACAAATAGCAAAGAAAGTAACTATAGTATGGGCTATAGTAAAAGGACTTTCTCACTTTTTGCTATTATGAATTCTAACTTCCATAGCATAATGAGATTGTGAATGATGGAACAAGGATATAAAACTCACATTCCTTTATAGGAACTTTAATGTGGATGTATCTTTGATACATGGCAAGAGATTTGTGATCGCAAGAATTCTTAAAGGTAAATTTGTCACGACCCAAAATCATCATGCACAACACATATAGATATACATATAGAGCAATAGTAGAGTCAAAACAATACAAACCAGCTCTCACCACGTAAATGTAAAACAATATCTACAAATTAAAAATAAAACTAAAAACTACTAGATAAAAATATACACTAGTGCTGGCGCTCTCTGCAATGCCCTCAAAAGAATCTATGTATGCCATCACCTCTTGCCTCAAGCGCTACTGGAAATATTGGTTGAGCGTCAGAAGAGTCATATAATAAAATATTATCCACCACTACAGCTACTACCCTACTGGAGTGATAAATACTACACTTCTATGAAACACTGTCACCACTTATAAGAACTACCACTTGCTACAAAAACTACTATTTTTATAATATTATAAGTAGTACTACTGAAAATATACATATAAGTATATTTAAAAACTACGATAAGGTTGGCAACCACACGAGACCCACTCATAGACTGCAATCTCGGATCTACTTGAGATAAGTCAGTCTGCTGCACTCTCAACCACACAAGAGTGGTGTCTCCAAATTTGCCACAGTGGAAACAGGCCCCCTCTAACCACCCGAGGAGACCGTACTATCGTGTCTAACAGTTTGTAAGTTTCGGTAGCTAGCCGAAAATCACTCTCTGGTACCAGGCCCACTAAAAATGTCCGTACATGTGTCTTCCTCATCCACTTGTATAAAAATAATATTTTTCTATCGCTACTAGTTATACCACAAGATTTAGCACTAACAACATATTCTACTGAGATAACTACATTTATATAATATTGAAAAATAAATAAATAAATAAATAAATAAATAAATAAGTAAATAAATAAATACATAATAATAAGATCTTTTAATTACTACCATTAAAACCGCCTCGGAATAAATATTCCAACGACTACAAGAACACTGAAAACGGATACTGAATGGAGAAATTATGAATATTTTACTGAATCCAATTCTACTGATCAGACACGTCAGTCTAAAACTGACCTAATTCTACTGATAGCTACTACAACTACCTACTGAATAAAAAAAAAAAATAAATACTCAAATACTCAGCCATGTATTTTATCTTGGCCTAAAAGCTTATTAATCCAACTATTAATTAATTGGATTATTATAAGTAAAAGACCTAATCCATTTTAATTTAATTAAACATGGCCCAACTCTAAATAATATTCAGCCTACTTCACTAACTAATAATTAATCCACTTAAATAATAATCCAGCCCATTAATATTTCAGCCCAACAACTATTAAAATCCACTTAAATTATTTTAGCCCATTTTCTTTCTATTTAAATACTAAAATCCAGCCCAATTTCACTAATTAAATATTAATCCATTTACCCATTAAATATTGAAATTGCGGCCCAATAATACTTCTCGGCCCAAACAGATTTATATTAAAAAGGTTAATGGATATTTGTTTAATGGATATTAAATCCGAACTAATAACCCGACCCGGTAAGAACAAAATCCGACCCGATAAGACAAACACCTTAATTCTCTTTCTTCCTTTCTTCCTCTTTCGCCTCTCCTTCTTCTCTTTCGTTTCCTTTTAACTCAAACAGAGCTTCAATAGAGCTCCCCTCTCTCTCTCATAGCAGACCAATAGATGGCCGAGACGCCACCAATCAGACGCCTGGACCACCACCGGCCAACATCTCAAATCAAAAACTTACTTTCCCATCTCTCTACTCAATTTCATTCCATCCCCAAAAATTAGGTTTAGTCATATTCCGAGTTATACTCGATTTTTAATGGCAGTAATCGACATAGCATCAAGATTAAAGGCTCAATTCAACTAATTACATCGAAAAGCTCAAGCTTTACGATTAAGGTGGCTCGTTCTTCTCTGATACGTGAATTCCGGTGATGCCGGCCTCCGACCCGACGTTCTCTCTACTTGACTCGCCTCTATTCGCGTTCTCTCTCCAGTTGCGAGCCTTCTCCCCCTCTCTGCCTTTCTCTCTTCCAATCGAGAGAGAAGGGAAAATATGTTATTTTGTTCCTTTTACTTTGGTGGGTTAACTTTGGGAGAAAGAGAGACAGAGATATAAGAAAGTAAGTTTCATTTAATTTTTCATTTTCATTTTTTTATATATATATTTTATCATGTGAAACGGGTCATTCAACAAGTAGGTCTTTGACCCTCATTTCCTATGTTTCCCTCTATTATTATTATTATTATTATTATTTTTTTAAACAGTTATAACATTCTTCCCTCCTTATAGAAATTTCGTCCTCGAAATTTTACATACCTGCGATACAAAAAGTTCCAGATATTTGTCCTTCACTTCTTCTTCACGTTCCCATGTCGCCTCTTGAGGAGAATGATGCTGCCAATGCACTTTAACAAGCGCTATAATTTTATCTCACAACACATGTTCTTTTCGATCTAAAATCTCTACTGGTTTTTCAACATACGTCGCATCCTCTCTCAACTCAAACACTGGTGGCGCAAGTACATGCGACACATCTGGTACATATTTCCTTAACATTGAAATATGAAAAACATTGTGCACGCTTGCCAAAATTGGAGGTAAAGCAAGCCTGAACGCTACCGGTCCAATCTTCTCCATGATCTCGAATGGACCTATATATCTAGGCGATAACTTGCCTTTCTTTCGAAAATGAATAACACCTTTTGTAGGTGATACTCGCAAAAACACATGTTCTCCCTCCTCAAATTTAATTTGTCAACGCTTCTTATCTGCATAACTTGCCCCCTCATTTCCCCACAAAAACATCATATACATCATTATTGCATCACTATGATACTTTCTTGCATCATAAACATTATTATTATTATTATTATTATTTACATCACCTATGATGTTGTTATGTGTGCCTCGATATCTCACCATAATATATTTTATACCCGTTATTTTTTGCAAGATTGTGTAATTAAGAGGATGCATGTTTGATTGATTTGCAGTATAATTTCGAGGGAAATTATGATTTAGCGGAGTTCATTAGGTTGGTTCAGAAGAATGCCATGTATGCTATTCTTCGTATTGGTCCCTTTGTCCAAGCGGAATGGAACCATGGGTACGCGCCAATTTGTTCAAATCATAATTCTATTTTAAATATGGCTTAAAATTAAAATTAGTTACAAGTTTGATAATTCTATGCGCTTTTACAGTGGATTTCCACACTGGCTAAGGGAGGTAACGAACGTGACATTCCGTACCAAAAATGAACCATTCAAGGTGAGTTTCTGTCTACTTTGTGCAGTTAATAATCTCTGACGAATTAACTGCACCCTCTTCTCCTCTTCTTGTACCATATCTGGTCCAAGAAATTTCTTCTCACCCACCTCATACCAATTTACTGGTGATCTACACTTCCTTCCATAAAGAGCCTCGTAAGGAGCCATTCCTATACTCGAGTGATAGCTATTATTATAAACGAATTCCGCTAAGTGTAGATGTGAATCCCAACTACCTCCAAAATCTAACACGCAAGCTCGCAATAAATCTTCTAACGTCCAAATTGTTCTCTCAGATTGACCATCTGTCTGAGGATGATACGCTGAACTAAAATCCAAACGCGTACCAAGTACCTTGTGCAAACTTTTTCAAAATGTGGAAGTAAATCGAGGATCCCGATCAGAAATGATCGAAACTGGTACTCCATGTAATCTCACAATCTCTTTCTCATACAACTCCGCCAATTTATCGAGCTTGTCGGTTGAGAGAAAGAGAGACAGAGATATAAGAAAGTAAGCTTCATTTCGTTTTTCATTTTTCTTTTTTTTTATATATATTAAAATCCACCGTTTATGAAATCTTGATATAATTTAATCATGTGAAAAGGGTCATTCAACAAGCAGGTCTTTGACCCTCATTTCCTCTGTTTCTCTCTATTATTATTATTATTATTATTATTATTATTATTATTTTTTTAAACAGTTATAACAAAATTCATGAATGAATGAATTAAGGTAAGTATCTCAGGATGAATCTATTTGATAAAGTAAATTGGAGAATTTGAATTAATCAAAATAGATATGACCACCTTGATTTAAAGAAATTTAGTGGGAGCATGGCAATCTGCCTGCATTACAACAACTTACACATCCTAATAGTTAGGAGTTGAAGTCCATATAGACTTCTTGTTACAAGATAAAACACATTGGTAAAATGTTGAAAGAATTCGATGTGCAAGAAATGATCTTGCTCATGGTGTTCATATGAATGCTGAAAAGGTAAACGAATGAGATTCTATACTTTCAGCCATACGTTGAAATGTTGAAGATGCAAGAAAGTGTTCTTGCTTATGACATTCACATGAACAATAAAAGGGTATAAGAATTAGATTTTATGCCTTCAACCATATATTGAATATTCAATATACAAGAAAGAGTTCTTGTTTCTGACACTAATATGAACAATGAAAGGCACATGAATTGGATTCTATGCTTTCAACAATATATATTGAAAGAGTTCAATATGAAAAAGAGAATTCTTGCCTACGACATTCATATAATGAAGACATACGTTTATCATCCGTTTATTGAAAGGTTCAATATACAAGAAACAGTTCTTGATAACGGGATGAATAAGATTTTTCAAGCCATATAATGTACTGTGCAATATGCTTAGAGAACAAGAGAGTAAATGATAGTCATTTGATGACTATAATAAATATGTAAGTTCTTATGAAGAACTAAGAAATCCAGAGGAGCTAGGTAGTGGTAAGTTATTACACCTTCCTAACATGGATCATTATCGCAATTCGTTTATTTTGAATACAGTAATTTGGAAAGAGTTCCAAATATGGTACTATAACTGAAACAAGACCCCATATTGTTGCTTTAGAAGCAAACAATAGGTATGCTTGGATCAAAACTTGATATTGGAACTAAGAGTAGTTCCGATTGCTCCTAAGGTATGACGATCTATGTTATGAACAAAGAGTCGCTCAGAATAGAGCTACAAGGATACAAGTACATGTTTTAGAAGTTCTCGACTAATGATAGAGATCAATAGTAGTCGTTACAAGTTTGCAATGTAAATTTCTATAATCTGATAGGCATATATTTCCCGCTAGTAGAACATGAAAGTCATGTTGCCTAATAAGCATTGGATGCTTAAGATTGGCCTAGTGCAAGTGGGAGACTGAAGGAATTATTCCCTAGGCCAAAGTGTTGGACTAGAGATTAGATGATGAGAAACATGTTTATTTAGTTCATATATGAATGAGTGTATGGGTGACTAATATATTTACGTATATTAGATCGACCATGAATTATACTTCGGGTTCACGTTATCAGAATACGTGATTCTAATAGTAGAACTGTGAACCAACGAATGACATTCTAAAGTGTCCCTAGTGATATGTGGTATATTTATAGAGATAAACATACTTCAAGTAAGAAGCTACATATCCACACTAGTATATTCGCGCAGACTGGATAATCATGTTCTGCTGATCATGGACATAGGGATGCCAAGTCTGGAATATAGGCACGTGTTAGAGAACACGTACTGGACTGACCACACTATGAGAATATGCATGGTATATGTCATTATTAATTCTCGTATGAATAGTGTTCTTGTTCCTACGACCTGCGGTCACCATGGATTCCTGTATGAGGACCTGCATACTTTAATATTATCTTACATCATCCATAACGGGATGATCATTAGGGTCATCATTAGGTATGCACTGAATCATGACGAGGAATGTGAGTGACCATGATGGGATTTGTTCGTCTCGTTAAGAGAGAGATATCTCTGGGCCCCCTGATGAACTAGGACTGAAGGAAATGCATGATCATGCTCAAAATGAATTAACATGTGTTGTTAATATCATTTTGTATTTACTCAGTCTAATTCTCGATCAGGAAAGAGACTTTGATCAAACTCAAGGATGACATATTATCGGGCCTTGTGATCAAGATGTATATCGTAGAACAAAAGGAATAAGCAAATGTCTAATCAGATAGGTTTATGATCGCTGAGCATTTCATTTAACATGGGTAGTCATGACATCAGTCTAGAGGTTAGTCATGACTTACGATCTTTGGAAGATTGTTGCCAGCGTTAAATGGAACCTACACGATCACACATAGAACAATGTCTAGTCGGGAAGAATATGCTCTTAAATAGTTATACATTTGATGTATAAATAGGTAAAGAAAATAATCGATCATTGGATGATTGATATGAGTGATTGTGCAAAAAATCAGCATAGTTCCGTTAGCAACAGAACAGTTCCATAGACAACGGAAGTTTCGTTGCCAATGGAACAATTCCGTTGGCAACAAAACTTAGCAAATTTCTCGACAACCAAGTTTTCAGATTAGGAAACGCTATTCCGTTAACAACGGAATACGTCCTTTGGGAACAGATAAGCACTGTAATTAGGATTTTAGTTATGGTAACTAAGCAATGCTTTGCCTCCCTCTCTAGTATAAATGCCCCCCTCTATTAGAGACACATTACAGAGCCTCCAGGATGCTGTAATACAAAGAGAAAGAGAGAGAGCCTCCTGAAAGTATATTCGGACTCGTCTAGCCGAGTATGGTTATTCCGACGATTCGAAGTTCAACATCAATACGAGTAGAGGTCTTCTGCTTTGAAGACTAGCGAGCGATCAGTTTCTTTACCCTAAGAGAAGCAAGGAGTTCATTCGAGTCGAGCTTTAGGAGCACGAAGGAGAGGGAAGCAAGACGGAAGTTCGTTCAGACCGACATCCGCTTCTCTCTCTCGGATCAGGAAGATTCGAGGTATGTATTTTAATAGCATAATCTTGTACTTTTATTCCCTTAAAGATGATCCTAGGGCGGGTTGAACCCGTAGGTTCCGCTGCACATGTAACATACATGGCTACGGGTTTCTCAACAGGTCTTGCCAAAGCTGAGTGTGCTGGACTCTATTTCACTGATAATCATACGTGGTTAAACTTAACTGAGCAAGCAAGTCAGACTTGGGCTCAGGGCACCAGATGGAATAATAGACCGGGCATATAATGCTCATTCTGTTGGGAAACCCATAGCCATGTACGTTACATGCGCAGCGGAACCTAAGGATTTAACCCACCCTAGGATCTACGTTAAGGGAATAAAAGTACGAGATTAACTATTAAAATTTATATCTCGGATCTTCCTGATCCGCGAGACGAAGAACGGATGTAGGTCTGAACTTCGCCTTCCTGAAGCTCGACTCGCGACCTCCTTGCTTCTCCTAGGGATGAAGATCGATCGCTCGCACGTTCTCAAGATAGAGAACCTCTACTCATACCCACGCGAACTTTAGATGTACGGATTAACCGGACTTGGCTAGACAAGTCCGGAAATACTTTCCGAATATCTCTCAAAACTTTCTCTTTTTTTTTGTATAATAGACAGCCTCTAAGACTTCTGAGTTGTGTGTAGAATAGAGAGACTCTGCCCTTCTATTTATACTAGAGAGAGAGGCGAACGATTGCTCAGTTACCATAACTAAAAAACCTAATCTACGCCTATTCCATTGCCAACGAAACTATTCCGTTGCCAACGGAATAGGTATTTCCATAACGGAATACTTGGCATCTAAGGTTATTGCAGTTTCCATGTCTATTCCATTGGGAACGGAACTATTCCGTTGCCAATATAATGGTATGTTTTGTTCAATCAATTATCCAATAATTGATTATTTCGTTCACCATTTTATACATCATTTGTATAACTGTATTCATCCCGTACGAGTGGAGTTCATTGTGTGACCGTGTAGGTTCCATTTAACGCTGGCAACGATCTTCTAAAGATCGTAAGTCATGAGTAACCTCTAGACTGATGTCATGACTACCCATGTTAATTAAAATGATCAGCGATCATAAACCTATCTGAATAGACATTTGCTTATTCCTTTTGTTCTACGATATATATCTTTATCACAAGGCATTGAAATATGTCATCCTTGAGTTTGATCAAAGTCTCTTTCCTGATTGAGAATTATACTGAGTAAATACAAAATGATATTAACAACACATGTTAATCCATTTTGAGCATGGCCATGTATTTCCTTCAGTCCTAGTTCATCCGGGGGTCCAAAGATATCTTCGTCATGACGAGAGGAACAAATCCCATCTTGGTCACTCACAATCCTCGTCATGATTCAGTGCATACCTAATGATGACCCTAATGATTATCCCATTATGGATAGCGTAGGATCATATCAAAGTATGCAGTTCCACATACAGGAATCCATGGTGACCTCAGGTCATAGGAACAAGAACACTATTCATATGAGAATCACTAATGACATATACTATGCATATTCTGATAGTGTGGTCAGTCCAGTACGTGTTGTCTAACACGTGCCTATATTCCAGACTTGACATCCCTATGTCCATGATCAGCAGAACATGATCATCCAATCTGCGAATATACTAGTGTGGATTTGTAGCTTCTTACTTGAAGTATATTTATCTCTATAAACATCCCACATATCATTATGGACGGTTTAGAATGTCATTCATTGATTAACAATTCTACTATGGAATCACGTATTCTGATGACGTGAACCCGAAGTGTCATTCATGGTCGATCTAATATACGTAAATATATTAGTCACCCATACACTCATTTATATATGAACTGAATAAACATGTTTCTCATAATCTAATCTCTAGTCCAACACTTTGGCCTAGGGCATAATTCCTTCAGTCTCCCACTTGGACTAGTCCAATCTTAAGCATCCAATGCTTATTAGGCAACATGACTTTCATGTTCTACTAGCGGGAAATATACGCCTATCAGATTATTGAAATTTACATTGCAAACTTGTAACGACTACTATTGATCTCTATCATTAGTCTACAACTTCTATAACATGTACTTGTATCCTTGTAGCTCTATTCTGAGCGACTCTTTGTTCATAACATCGACCATCAAGCCTTAGGAGCAATCAGAACTACTCTTAGTTCCAATATCAAGTTTTGATCCAAGCATTACCTATTGTTTGCTTCTAAAGCAACAATATGGGGTCTTGTTTCAGTTACAGTACCTTATTTGGAACTCTTTCCAAATTACTGTATTCAAAATAAATGAATTGAGATAATGATCCATGTTAGGAAGGTGTAATAACTTACCACTACCTAGCTCCTCGGGATATCTTAGTTCTTCATAAGAACTTACATATTTATTATAGTCATCAAATGACTATCATTTACTCTCTTATGCTCTAAGCATATTGCACAGTACATTGTATGGCTTCAAAAATTTTATTCATCCCGTTATTAAGAACTGTTTCTTATATATTGAACCTTTCAATAAACGGATGATAAGCGCATGTCTTCATTATATGAACGTCGTAGGCATGAATCCTTCCTTGCATATTGAACTCCTTCAATATATATTGTTAAAAGCATAGAATCCAATTCATGTGCCTTTCATTGTTCTATTAATGCCACAAACAAGAACTCTTTCTTGCATATTGAATATTCAATATATGGTTGAAGATATAAGATCTAATTCTTATATCATTTTATTGTTCATGTGAATATCATAAGCAAGAACGCTTTCTTGCATGTTGAACATTTCAACGTATGGCTGAACGTACAGAATCTCATTCGTTTATCTTTCCATCATTCATATGAACACCATGAGCAAGAACATTTCTTGCACATCGAATTCTTTCAATACTTTACCAATGTGTTTTATCTTACAACCAGAAGTCTATATAGACTTCAACTCCTAACTATTAGGATGTGTAAGTTGTTGTAATGGAGGAAGATTGTTATACTCCCACTGAATTTCTTGAAATCAAGGTGGTCGCATCAATTTTGATTAAGTCAGTTTCTTCAATTTACTTTTTCAAATAGATCCATTCTGAGATGCTTGCTTTATTCCATGAATTTACCTTTCAGAATTCTTGCGATCACAAAACTCTTGCCATGTATCAAAGATACATCGACATTAAAGCTCCTATAAAGGAATGTGAGTTTTATATCCTAGTTCCATCATTCACAATTCACATTGTGCTATGGAAGTTAGAATTCATAATAGCAACAAGTGAGAAAGTCCTTTTACTATAGCCCATTCTATAGCTACTTTCTTTGATATTTTAGGATATCCATGTACTGTATGCAATGGTCATCAAGCCATTGGATACTCCGATCAAGTTCCAAACATGATTGCTTGTATATGTGCTGCATCTCAGTTCTCATGGTCCAACCATTTTGAGAACATTGTCTCTTCACAGTCTCCTCGGTAGAAAGTTGACTCCTCCTCTACGAGCATCTTTTATGAGAGATCATATCTCTCACCTTAATATCTACCAGGTCTGTGGGAGGACCTTATGTTTCAAGTACAGTCCTATCAACTACTTGATAGACTCAATAATGGTTCATCGCTAGTATGTGGATCTCGAACCTTTCGAGATGTATTACACTCCCACTGCTTCTTTAGGAGATTTCAAAGAGATATGAATTATGAGTAGCAAATAATTCAAATTTGTAATGGATGTGAAACAATATCAAATTGATATTCCACAAATATTTATGAGATTGTTGTGTTGACATCGTCAAACCTTTTGACACGAGTCGTACTTCAACCTTTAAAGATAATTTGGGACTATTCCAAACCCATATCACATATGGTGTCCTTTTGAACCTTATGATATTCAGTGTTTAGTATATGCAAGAGTATAAACCTATAATAGTCTCGGAGGCATAGACAGAATCTTAGCCATAGTCTCAAGAGATGCTGCATATAGAATTAAATGTGAAACCGTTTCCACAATTTCTAAGATAATTGTCAAACTATTGACTCAAATACTTGCCACTTTGATCTGATCGATGTGCTCTTATTATCTTGTCAAGGCGATGTCGAATTTCATTCTTAAATGCTTTGAACATTTCAAATATTTTGTATTTCATTAAGTAAACATTTTACTTAAAACACTTTAATATGAAAATATGATATTCCTTATTATCTTGCCTTTTGTCTCCCATGCATCTATATGCATGAGACTAACCCATCAACTTCGTGATGGCTGCCCATTCTTGTCATCCTATTCGATAAATAAAATTCGCACGTCTCAATTGATCCTAGATCCTGTGAGTCAAAACTTTTCACGTAGGGTGGAGTTTTAGAAATGCGATTCTTATTTTGTGACTTAGATGACATTGCTAGAAGTATGAAATCAATGGACTTATTATTTAGCATATAATGGTTATTTTCTAAATGAACATTTCAAATAGAGAAATCTAGGAAAATTTTATTATTCCAAATAATAAATTTTACAATCATTTTAACGCTAATGTCGAAATAACATTTATTTCATTACAAGTCCACAATGGCTTAGTCAATGAAATCCTAGAGCTAATGTAGCAACTCTTACTTCATTCCCTACTTGTATATTGACTTCTCCTCTAACTAATCTTCTACTTCTGAGTAATATCCTACACATTCAAAATGTGAGAATTACAATGGATATCCAATATCCAAGTAGAGATTCAGGAAGAGGAATACCTGAAATGGCAGCTATTGATTCTTCTTCTTGACATATCTTACATCCTGCTCTCCAATGATCACGCATAGAACATGCAATTTCTTCTTCCGATTCCTCGGGTTTAGGCAACTTCTTGCCCTTACTCTTGATCCCAATTCCGAAGTCTACATGTCTCAAATTGACCATCTTCTGGACAGATCTATCATGCAATTTGCATTCACTCTTCATGTTTTTTTCATGCTCATTCACACTCTTTGCATGGGGCTTCATTCAGCCCTCATGATCACCTTTTAAGAGTATTATAACCAGGTGCAAGGCATCTATTCTACTTACTTTTTGAACTTCATCATTCTCTCTCTTGGCGTTGGGTAAGTCAAGCAAGCTTCATTCTTCCATCCGCGCTTCATTAATTGGTTCTATCATTATTTTCTTTTCATTCTTTTTCACATATTTCGAGTAAGCCCTTCGAGGCATAGTTAGTGTTTATGTTTTTGTGTTGTAACTTTTGAGACCATTAATAATGAATTTCATTTGAATGATTATTATTCTGTTTTCACTTACTTATTATCTTTCATGCTCAATGAAATATTTTAACTTTATTTCGGTCAGTTCTATGTTTAATAGTAATTAACAAGGGCCACGAAATTCCTACGGTTGCTTTGCTCAATAGCATCAATTAGAATTTGAATAATAGCCAAGTGCAAATAACTCACAACGATCTAAATAGTTCTGAACAAGCTCATTGTTTAGGAGGTTTTGATTTGTTTAAATAACCAATGATTTCTATTGATTTGGTTATGATATTCAAGTAGGTGAGTGTTTTTATTTACGAGCTCATCTAAACTAAAACCCTATCTTTTTGTTTGAGTTATTTATCGGTTAGATCTCATCTTACTGCACTTAAGAGATTAATTCTAAATTCATTATTATAGTCAAGGATAAAGTTACACACAAATTCACTACACAAAACTATGCCTCAATTCACAAAACCACCACATCTCTTGATTTTTACTCTAAGTTTCCTCTTTACTTGTTACTTTAATTTTGTTGCAAAAAACCAATCAACAACCCCCCCCCCCCAATTGTGTGTCTTATTTTAGGTCTTGTGTTTGGTTTTATTTATGGTCTTGGTTTCTCTTTATGTTAGTTTTCTATTTTTGTTGAGTCCATTTTCATTAGAGAAGTAATCTTTTCACCTAGTTTAGTCTAAATAGCTCTCTGTGGTTCGACCCCTACTTCCATTGTCTATTGTATTGTAGTTAAGTTAGGGTTATAAATTTCTTTTGGTAAGTGTAAAATGACTGGAAAAATACCTCTTATCAAAATGGCACCATTGCCAGGGAGCTAGCAACGCGACTATTCTAGGTCAATATTCATACTTCTCTTATGTAGTACGGTAGTCTGATTTGTGTCAGAGTAAACGAAATTTGTTTTACTTTTTGTCAGTCATATCTTTTTAACTTTTTGTCAGAGTCACACTTTTGTTACCTTTGTGATATTTTTTACTTTTTGTCAGAGTCAGTCATACTATTTATTGTCACTTTGAGTCTGCATTACTTGCATTTACTAATTCTCTCTTTTACACTTGATTCCAGTTCATGAAAGCTACACGCAGTTCTAATCTTCCACTTGCACCACTAGATCCGGAGATCGAGAGAACACACCTGGAGCGAAGAAGAGCACTTTCGGTGACACCGAAAGCAGCCGAAGAAACTAAAAAGTTGGAGAACTCGGACAGCGAAAGCGAGCCTCCTACTCCACCGGCTTCTCCTCACGCTACAGGAGGTAATACTTCAGTTATAGCTAATTTTGAGGATATGAGACTTAGGGACTTGTCTACCTTTGATATTGCTACCAACCAGTATGGTATTATATTACCACCGGTGTCGAATTTTAAGATCCATGTGGGTCTTCTTAAATTATTATCGACTTTCAATGGGAGCACCGGAGAGGATCCGCACTCTCACATGCGTGAGTTCAACCATATCACCGCAACAATGATGCCGGCGGAGATTGAAGATGAAGGTCCTTACAAACTACGACTGTTTTCATACAATCTTTGAGGACGAGCAAAGGACTAGTACTACCATCTAGCACCTTTTTCAACAACTTGGGTGGAACTTCAAAAGTTGTTTCTAGACAAGTATTTTCCTATCTCTCTTACCGCTTCTATTAGGAAGCAGATTTGTAGTATTCAACAAGAAGTAGGGGGAAACCCTCTACGAGTACTATGATTGCTTCTAGAAGTTGTATGCAAAATGTCCCAACCATCAAGTCCCATAGAATCTCTTGATTCAACACTTGTATGATGGGATGCTTCAAGAGACTAGGGATAATGTAGATTCTGCTAGTGGGGGTGCTTTCATAGATAAAACCGTTAGGCAAGCACGTACCTTGATAGAAACTATTGCAAAAAAACGCCAAATCTAGCAGAATCAGATCTAGAATTAGGGGAGTTATTGAGATTAGAGACTGTGATCTGGAGAAGCGAGTGAATGGCATGGACGCCAAATTAGATAGCTTGACTAATATGATAGCGTCATTCATGGGAACCAAAGTAGAAGTGAAAGTATGCGGTGTCTGCACTCAGACAAGGCACACCATCGAGGCATGCCCAATACTCCATGATGAGGAGAAAGTCACGAACAGCTTGCGGCATCTTCAAGCTAAACCAACACGAAAATTCAAATGGGGGTCAAAATCGTAATTATGATCCCTATTACAAAACATACAATCCTGGATGGCGTGACCACCCAAATTTTAGATGGCGTGACATAGGAAACCATAACCTAAATTCTTCTTCTTCTTTACCTCCAATTGACCCTGCTTTAAAAAGTCTTTCTGACATTGTGACATCTTTGGCCACGTCAACCACTTCTTTTTAGAAGGATACAAAGAGCACCCTAACACATCTGGGCACCCAAATTGCTCAATTATCCTCTGAATTAAACCAGTTAAAAACTTAGGGGTCCTCACAACTACCTTCTCAAACTCTCAACCCCCGTGAGAATGCATGTGCTATCACCTTAAGAAGTGTGAAGGAAATAGAAGGGAGGAAAGGAAACATGAAAGGTGAAAGAGAGATTATAGTGATTAAGTCGGAATCCGAGAAGATGAAAGAAAAGCCCAAGGAAATACCACCTTATAAACCTAGAGTCCCTTTTCCTAGCCATCTAGCGGTTAACACAAAAAAGTATGAGGCAGAGAGAGATATCCTAGAGGTTTTAAAGAAGGTGGAAGTGAACATTCCATTACTAGAGGCCATTCGTCAAGTCCCTCGCTATGTGAAATCTTCAAGGACTTGTGTACGAATAAGAAAAAGCTAAATGGCCATGAGAGGGTGACAATGAGTGAGAATGTCTCTACGGTTATCCGCAAGAAGCTTCCAGAGAAGCAAAAAGACCCTGCCATGTTTGCCATTCCTTGCAGCATTGGGCACCATGAATTTGCTCGGTGCATGCTTGATCTTGGGGCATTTATCAATGTCATTCCCTTCTCTATCTATTCTTCCCTCGGTTTGGGATCTTTGAAAAAGACCGGGGTGATCATCCAACTTGCCGATCGTTCTACTGCTGTACCAGAAGGAGTTATAGAGGATGTCCTTGTTAAGGTCAATGGCCTTGTCTTTATTGCAGATTTCTATATTCTGTGTATGGATGAGTCTGACAGCTCATCGAGCTCAACTCCCATTCTTCTGGGAACACCCTTCCTTAAAACTGCCCGAACCAAGATCGATGTGCACAATAGAACCAATATCTTTGCTGCTATCAAACATCCTTCTGACGGGCATGTCTCTGCTATTTGCACCATCGACCCAGTTGATGAGTGCGTCGACAACTTCTTTTCCTTCGAGTTCATCGATCTGCTCGAGACCATTCTTGATCTCTCTCCAGATGAACAGATCCTTCTTCAGAGTCTATCTGCCTTGGCCATTGGAAGGGCTTCTTCTTCTTCTTCTTCTTCTTCTTCTTCTTCTTCTTCTTCTTCTCCCTTGATAAAACTTTCCCTTGAGCCCACCAAACCTTCCATTGTGAGTCCCCCATCTCTTGACCTGAAACCACTACCAGCTCATCTCAAGTATGCATACTTGGATAAAGGAGACACTCTTCCAGTGATCATCTCTAGTAGCCTCACTGCTACTCAGGAAGAGAAATTAGTTAATGTTTTGAAAGACCACAAGACTGCTATTGGAAGGATTCTAGCTGATATTAAGGGAATCAGCCCCTCTACGTGTATGCAACGGATATTGTTGGAGGATGGATCTAAACCATCCCGTGAGCCTTAGCGTAGGCTGAATCCTCCAATAATGGAAGTGGTTAATGTAATGCATATTTTTATACACATTTTTAGGTTTTTTATCATGACAAATTCGATCATAATTGACATGAAATATGTAAAAAATGCTCATAATTCATAAAACATATTTTGAAATCACTTAATACGTTTTTGTGTAATTTTACAAGCGAAAAGGCCATAAAATGAAGATTGGACCAAAACGCAAATAATGGGCCAAAGATGGCCAAACTCTCCCTAAAACCCTTAAATACCCATACACATACTTCTCCAACCCTAAACGATGGAAAACGTTGGTGGAAAAAAGAAAACATTGGAATGAGTAAGAAACGACCACAAAACATTATGAAAATGTCCACTGTCTCATGACGTTCTTCAGCCAAACCGATACATGAACCGACCATGTTCAGTCTCAAAATGGAGAAGAAACGTCCACGTTTCTTACGACGTTTCGCATCGGAATGTGACGTTCCGATCAAATAGATCTTAAACACCATTTTACTCCTCAAAATAAACCTAGCAGCGAAAGAATAGCGAAAAAAAATGACGGGTCAAAATTCTGGTCAACCGTCGCAGTTAAAGCCAACTCTTTCTCTCTCAAAAGCGCTGATTTTCCGAAATGCTCAGAATTGAACAAATTCACCACCATTTGACTCGTCTTGACAAGACAAGCACAACCGTATAATTCATCATCGCTGGCACCGCCGGAATTGATCGGAAAACGCGAAAAACCTTCCGTCAGCCCAAAAATAACCAAATTCGAGCTGTAGTTTTCTTGAGCTCACCATTTCCTACACAGACCTCGATTTGTCATAATTCCAATTTCATTCTCTTCTCCTTATTCCCCTCTTTCCAACCATATAAAGAACTCAAAAAGTGATGAAGAATTGAGTGAGATAATTGAGTTTGAACTCAGTGTTCCATGAAATTGAATTCTGTTTTTTGCTGAAATAACTCAATTCGAGCTGAAACTTCTCAAGTCCATATCTCACTCCACAGACATCCTTTTCACACAAAACTAATTTCATTATCTTCTTAACTCTCCCCTCTTTCCATGGATATCAAGAACACAGAAAACTATGAAGAAATGAGTGAGATATTCGAGTTTGAAATGATGCCACTAAACCGTTCAACGAAATTCCAGATTTCAAAATAACCGCCAAATACTAAAATTCAAAATTCTCCCTCATTTTTCAATGGAATACAACGAAATTCGAACAGAAGGTCCTTCACATATGTGAGATTGGATCTGGACAACTGGAATTCCCCATTTTGCCCCTGAAATTTCAGATCAATCACAAAGAGAGAATTCACTTTTTACGCCCTCACTCTCTATTTAAACACGCTCTTTCATCCATTCTCTAAAGAAGAACTTATTCTCCCACTCTCCTTAACTTAAACACCACTCTCCATTCATCTTCTTTAACCTCTACAATCACCATTAATGAGTTTCAAGTTTTCTTGAGGTCTAATTTTCGTTTTTGAGTGAAATCGCGCAATTTGGGGTTGATTTGGGGAAAATTTGAATCGGTCGATTCTAGCTTGAATCGAGGTGCAATTGGAGCTTCAAATCGACTCAAGGGAGCTACCGGCTGGTCTTCCAACTCTCGGTTTAATCCAATTCTCTTTTAATTACTCAATTTGAATTTAGATCACAAGAACTCAATTTTGTAATAATCATGATGAAATCTTGTCAAATTCTTGTTCTTGTGATTATGTGTGAGTAAATCTAGATAGGGAAAGGGATTTGTGATTTGTATGCATGAAATCTTGCTTTAGTTTCTTGTAATTTTGCTGAATTTTAATGAATAGTCATGAACACACATATTTTTGAATAAATTGGGAAAAATTAATTAGCTTAGTATTTTTCATCAATTGATCTATTAAATCCAGAGTTTATTGACTTGTTGATCACTTAGAAGGCTTAGCTTAGTCTTTGTGTGATTAATTTGGAGTTGTGATTGATTTAGACCAAGTTTTATTTTGAAATGGCTGTTTTGAGATGAACTAGTTCTTGATCAATTTCTTGAGAAAATCTTAACTTAGATTGCTCAAATCCATCATCTAAATCTAAAAACTTATACCCTAAGTGATTAGCGATCGTTACACATCATAAATTTCCTTCAAATCCCTATTTTTAAATCAATAATCAAACCCTAAACCAGTTTCTGCCTTGCTGCTGTAGTTTCTCTGTTTTTCAGTATTTTTCCCTTAATTTCGTGTCATATTCATTTCTGAAAAATTAAATAAATATTTTTACAATTTAGATCTCATTTAGTAGATAATTTTGCAAATCAAATTTTGCCCAATTTCGATCTATAATTTGTGATATATTAATTTTCTAAGGTTTGATAATCCTGTTTTCTATCTTTCTGTCCAGATCTACTGTTCCTTTTCTTTTGAATTTTCAAAAATATAAAATCAAATATTAAAAATAGAAAAATAGTCCTTTTTGCATTATTGTGAAGTGTAGAATCCAAATATGAATTTTAAAATATTAGTTGTTAAATCAGATCAGGAGATATTACAACTTTTGTGAGTATTGGTCTGGCAGAACCAGTTTCTGATCCAGATCTGATTTTTCTTTATAAATCTCAAACCAATAAACATAAATTCTACCAGAATTTAACAGCTAATCTAAAACTGGATAATTAAATTTCTGTACAAATTTTGGAATTTTTTAAGCCTTGGTGATTTTTCTATAATTTTCTGAATTTACTGCTGAATTAATTGTGAATCTGAAGCAAGTTCTGGATTTAAACTGCAAATATCTCAAAATTTTTGAATAAAATAATAATACCAGTAAAGTAACATGTCATAGCTCTCTCTTTCTAGTTTCCAACGGTATCTTGTGTGTTGGATTCGGAGTTTATTTGGTCTAGTTACGAATTAAAACACCAAAGTGTGACGTGCTGAATTTTTTACGATAAGGCTGAAAAGAAAAATTAAACTTGAAAATTTACCTAATGAACCTTGAAATAAAAGATTTTACACTAGACATAAATCATTGAGATTAGTTAATTCTTTAGGCGACACCTCCTTGTGTTCGACCCCTAAACTCATAAATTGAAAAATAGGAAAATATAAATTATTTTGTTAAATTGTGTGAAATATAAACGACGGTTTTACCACGATTTACAGTTAAGAAGGAAATCATGAAGCTCCTTGATGCAGGAATCATATACCCTATCTCTAATTCACAGTGGGTATCACCAATCCATGTGGTACCTAAGAAAACAGGTATTATGATAATTGAGAATCAGGATGGTGAAAAAGTTCCTACGAGAGCACAAAATGGATGGCGAGTATGCATTGATTATCGCAAATTAAACACTACTACCCGGAAATATCATTTCCCCCTTCCCTTCATTGACCAGATTCTTGAGCGCCTTGCTGGGCGCCACCATTACTGCTTCTTAGATTGCTTCTCTGGTGACTTTCAAATAGCCATCTCCCCCGAGGATCAAGAAAGGACCACCTTCATATGCCCTTTTGGCACCTTTGCCTACAGACGCATGACTTTTGGGTTGTGTAACGCACCCGGTACATTTCAAAGATGTATGATGTCCATCTTCTCTGATTATGTCACCCGAATTATTGAGGTTTTCATGGATGATTTCACCGTCTATGGTGACTCAGTTTAGGAAACCTAAAGACGATTCTTCAAAGGTCCGTAGAGACTGACCTGGTGTTGAATTATGAGAAATGTCATTTCATGGTGGATCAGGGCATAGTCTTAGGCCATGTGGTTTCCTCTCGGGGTCTTGAAGTGGATAAAGCAAAGATCGATGTCATTAGATCCCTTCCGTACCGGACCATTGTGAAGGACATTCGATCATTTCTTGGTCATGCCAGATTTTACAGGCGTTTCATCAAAGATTTCTCAAAAATCACTCAACCTCTTTATCTTCTTCTCCAAAAAGAGGCTTGGTTTGAGTTCAATGAGAACTGCAAAGTGGCGTTCGACCTTCTCAAGGAGAAACTGTGTTCTGCCCCCATCATTAAAGCTCCAGATTGGAATCTGCCTTTCGAGATCATGTGCGATGCAAGTGATAGGGTAGTTGGAGCTGTTCTTGGGCAGTGGGATGGGCGAGAACCCCATGTTATCTCCTATTGTATTGTTTGGATGTGAGATTTCCGCTAAATATTTTTTTTCAATTGTAAAGATTAAGAAACATACCATCATTTCAACACACAATGAAAACTACATAAGTTCTATTTCATTAACACATGGACAATTTAATAAAATCAAACTAACCTATTACAACATAAGTTAGTTGATTAGTTTTTCCAGTTCCTTTCAGCTAAGTTACCATACGTTTTAAGACAAATTACAAAACAGATAAATTAAACGTAAAGTTAGGTAAGATTTGCTCTCTCATGGCGTCGCTAACAGCTAAAGTTCTTGAGGACTCTACCTGTAATAGCAAAACACAAAGCGACTAAACATAATTTATCTGTTACAAAAGTGTCTTTTACTATCTGATATTTCACAGAAGTTTTCAATTTAGGTTCGTCTCTTTTTTAGTCTTCAGAGTGTGAACTGTTAAAATGATTTAATTGTTAATAGATACTTGAAATTCTGAACTTATGAAAAATGTTTTTGATAAAATAACAGTAAATGTAATGTAGAAATTGACTGACTAATAAATTGTACAAACCTCTTCTTAGTGATGGTTAATTTGTACTCACCTTTTTTTCCTGCCGCTTGATCTTTAATGATTGTTTTGCTAGCAGAATTTGAACTGTAAAAAATGAATCAGATTTGTGGTATTAATAGGAAATTTATTGTAATGAACAAATACTTGATTTTTTTTGTGGATGCAGCTGATTAGGTTTCAGAATTTGTTACGGTGTTTATGAATTGTTACAAAATTAACCTGTTGCTTTTTTTTGTGTTTTCTGGGAGTTTGGCGGGTGTGTTTGGAGCCGATCTTGTTAGTAGTTCGGGAGGTTTCATTTGGAGTGTTTTCGTTGGAGAATTGTCGATGACTGGTACAGATGAAGTTGTTGAAGAAGCCTCCAGTAATGGAACCGTATTTGGTACCGGAACAATGTCAGATACGTTAAAATTTGGACGCCTCTTCTTTTCAATACCAGAATTGAATATGACATCGAAATAGAATTGGCGACCAATCAAAGTTTGAAAAGCACTTGGGATAACAGTTTTTTTGATACTGGGTTGTGTTGATAGTTGGGTTGTTGTACATCCTGATATGAGTTGAGCCTCTCTGTCGAACAATGTAAAATCAACTTCAGTACCAGTTTCATCAGTGACGAAAGCACATAGCCTGAAACTAGTAATTGGAAAAAAAAAATGAATTAGATATGGTGTGATATTTTCTTTAGGTTTTACATAATGATTAAGATTAAAGGATTACTTTGTACAGTTTAGGGTGTGGGTTTTACGGTTTGGATTAATTTTCAATGATAAGGATTAAGGAATTGGTATTTAAAATTTGGAGTCTAGGTTTTAGGGTTTACACTAATTTTTTAAGGTTTGTGGGTTTAGGAAATTTTCTTTCTGAGTATAGTGTTTCGATGTTGTCTGGTGTACTGGATTTTGTTTTAGGGTTTGGATTAATTTTCAATGATAAGGATTAAGGAATTGATACTTAAAATTTTTGGAGTCTAGGTTTTAGGGTTTACACTAAGTTTTTAAAGTTTGTGGGTTTAGGAAATTTTCTTTCTGAGTATAGTGTTTCGATGTTGTCTGTTGTATTAGATTTTGGAAAATGCAGGGTCTAGGTTTGGGTTAGACTAATTTTTTAGGTTTTCAGGATTAATATTTCTTTTTTTGTCAAGGGTTTAGGTTTTGTTGACCATATTAGATTTTGAGAAAATTTGCATAATTAGATTTTTAAGACCAATGCATTATTGTTTTTAGTTAAATTTTTTTTACGGTTTTTAACTTGAAATAAGCACCAAAGTGTAGGCTCATCTACAATTGAATTGCATTTCTCGCAACGGTACCCATTTTCAGTAACTTTCAGTTTAGTTAAATGAGTTCTGCATCCGATGTAGTACCAACCTTCAGGATCATCAAAACCCGCCAATGTTGCAAGACATTTAACTTCTTTTGCCTGTAAGGTTTTGTTTTAACATATTATGTTAATGGTATAATATATATATATATTGCAGTGTATATAATTGATAATATACTGTTGCAACGGAGCCATATTTGTTGAGAAGTTCGCTTAAGTTCACAATTTGAAGTTGTTTATTGCTGCTTCTTGCTCTTTTCCCTTGTTTTGTTGGTGTCAGCATGAGGGGACATGGTTGACAACTGCATATTATTTTTATAAATTGAAATTAGGGTTTGTAACGTTTCTGAAATTATAAATTGTTGTTGAAATAGATTACTTTGATTTGAACTCAGCTATTTGTGGGATATTTTCATCAAAGAAAATCTTTGTCCCTGAATAAGTCTTGAGGCTGAAAGCATCTGGTAAAAGTCGTTAATTTTTTTTATTATGTTCTAGTAACTATTTTTTAGGTCAATTTTATAAAGACAGGTAATTGTAATTGTGCATACCATTGTATTTGTGAGGCTGAAGTGAACTGAACGCAATCACGACTGGTTCATTAGCAGTTGAAGGGAGGACTCGGTCTTCATTGAAAAGTTCAATATTGCTACCCCATAAGGTAACCTTCATACACTTTCCTCTGGAAACAAATAGAATTGATGATGTATTAGTATTTTGGTAATGGTTAATTAGGTTCCTTTGAATTTTTTTTCGTTGTTCTGTAAATGTATACCTTTCATTTTTCAGCTCAATTTCGCCTAAACGAATTGTTCCATGTGGTCTCTCATAGCTTTGTACATTGTTCAAAATGTTTAGCTGTCCAATTACGTCTGCATAAAAAAGTTTTATTTTCTTTTTCAAATATAGCAGCATTATTGACAATTTAAATTTTATGAAAATAAAATGAATGTAACATAAATGAAAGTGTACCAACTATACTGTCAGGTTCTTTGATTGTTGTCCCAATATTTTCGAACATTTGGAAATTGAAGTAAACTCTTGGTATTGGAACAGTTTCATCTTTAATTGTTATAATAGTTGAGTCAGTAAACTTCAGCATGTAATCATGGTTCACAGATCGATAAGCTCTCCTTGCTTCATTCACTTGAAATATGCTAAATTCATATATTCTACCATCAATCATTTGGGAAAGAATTTATTCAGAGTCGTCTACGTCAATATGGTCTTTAATTGCAGTTCCCTGAAATTGATGAAAAGCGTACATTGAATGAGATTTTTTTTATGGAACTTATTTATTACTATAGAAAACAGAGTTGTAAAGAATTTTTGTTAATAAAAATCAACTTGAATACTGTGTTCAGAAAACTTAATCAATTTATCTGTTTTTCAATGAAAGTTACCTCTATATCAACCAAAACAAAATCAACACTGAATACAGTGCCTTCGCGAGGATTTGATGCCTCCCAAATTTTGAAAACCCTTGCTGTAATAATTGGTCAACGAACCATTTTGCTAATGTTCGAGAGAGCAATTGGAGTTAGTTTTAGAGCCATCTCTAGAAGAATTTCAAATATGAAAAAATTGTTAAATATATTTCAGGTCTGTGATATGAAAATCATGCAGAGACAATGAATTTGTTTTAATATGTGTAGTAATCTGTATTATTGTTTTGGAATGAAATTTTGAGTCAGTTAATAATTTATCAGTATAAAAAAATTGAACTAAATTTTTTTTTTAGATATTGGCCAGTCACTAAATTCAGTGTAAAAATAACAATTTTGCAATATCAAAGTAAAAAAAAATATCTTCTGTAAATGGAATCCTTTACCAAAATTGTTTATAAATACAAAACAGTGAATTGTAAAAAATTTCACAATTTCATGATCTGAAAAAGTATAGCAGACTGTTTTATGTTTTAGGTGTCAATGAAAATGGAAATTGGTCTAGGTATTTTTTTGAAAAGAATTGAAATTTTATGTGAATGAAGTTTCAGATTTTAGGGCTTATGAGAATGCAAATAGGTTTAGGTCTTTTTCAGAAAAAAAAAATGAAATTATGTACTGCTACAAACATGCAATTAAATCAAATTATGAGAAAGGCCATTAGTTGATTTTTACAAAAATTTGGTCAATTAAATGAAATTGATTAAAATTGTTAAATTATTAGAGTTGAAATGTTGTAATTATGAATAAAGTAGAAATTATTAACTTTGACTGAAATAAGATGCTGTAATCGGAAATTGCCAATTCAACCCAGATTGTGCACTGGCACAAATATTTTATGAGAAACCAAATAGGCTTAGGTCTTTTTCAGAAAAAATTGGAACTGTACACTGGTACAAACATGGAAATAAATCAAATTATGAGAAATGCCATTAGATGATCTGCTACAAAAATTTGGTGAATTAAATGAAATTTATTAAAATTGTGAAATTAATAGAGTTGAAACGATGTAATTAAGAATAAAGTAGAAATTATTAGTTTTGACTGAAATAAGATGCTGTAATTAGAAATTATCAATTCAACCCAAATTGTGCACTGGCACAAATATGCATTGAATTAATATTTGTTGGATTTGGAAACTATGAAAAGTAGAAATAACATAATTTTCTAAAAAAATATGGTGAATTGAATCAAACTGATTAAAATTGTCAAATTAACAGATTGAAAATGTTGATTTTAAGAGTAAGGTAGGAATTACGAATTTTGATTCAAATAATATATTACAATAAGTAATGATGAATTCTATTTACCTCTCGGTGTAGCAGTTCTTTTCTTCCAAACTCTATTTGTTGGTGAGTTTCATGAACTGAACTAAAACAGTTTGTTCAACTGAATGGAAGTATATATGGACAATTAAAACTGATCGATAAAATGAAGGAAAGTCATTGACAGATGGCGATAGTGAATTGTATAAATATTACATGTATCTGATTATAGGAAATTGAAGGCAGAAAAGTGTTGAGCGAATGAAGACAATAGTAAAGAATATAAGCTGCTATTATTTGACTGAAAAGCGAAATTTTTTTGAGTATTTGTCAAAGAAAAACATCCTTGTAGTTATCAATGGTACTGAAGTGAGAAACTTTGCCACGTGTTTGGTTTGTTACATGCACTTTTTTATTATAGAACAAATGAAATGAAAGAGATGAAGTGTGGAGTTGGATTTGTAATACTGAGTTTTGTAACCAGTATTTTGTTTCTTTGATTTAGATTGGTTTTCTTGATTTTTTTTTTAATACCAGAATTTGGTTCAATTTCTTACTACAATGTAGAGTTTCGATTTTAAAAATTTATTGGCATTGACAGTTTTAGATTACTTGTCATTTATTTTATAAAAAAATATATATAGTAAATAGAGCAATGTTTTTGCCATTTTATGTATTTTTATGTTTGAATAAATGGTTATTGTTTATATATTAGGAATATATGGTTTCAAACTTTCTTATGGATTCACAGTTTGGTTTCTTACATTATTAAGAGAAATATCTGCAAGATAAAAATAGTATTAGTAATTAATAATCTTATATATGTAAAAGAATAGAAAAACAAAAAACGTACCAAGATCAGTGTAGACTTCACTGAATACAATATTTTGAGTGTAATCAGGAAACTGATTATCAGGATTCTCAATTAAATTTTTTACACCCTCACGTGATGATGATCTTGATAAAGCAACATAGAGTTGACAGTATGAAAATACGGGTTGTGGCAGATATATACCAATTTTATTTATTGTTTGTCCCTGAATTTTATTTATTGTCATTGCATAACATAAGCAAACCGGAAATTATTTATGTTTTAAGGTGAATGGTAATTTATTATCTTTTACATTAAATATAATACGTGGTATGTACCTGTATTGTTTCATGTCATGATTTGAGCCTCAATAACGTGATCCGATAAGCGTGTAACTATAAGTCTAATACCATTACATAAACTGTTTGATTGATCTATATTATGCATAAGCATTATTGGACATCCTACTTTTAGCTGTAATTCATGAGCAGGAATACCGTTTAATTTCAAAGAGTACAAAAAATCTATAGGATACATAGCTTCAAGTTCATCATTAGACAACGCTGAATTGCACATTTCATCACAACTAAGATAATATCTGGAAGTACCAGGAACTAAATTTAATGCAATTTTATTCAATTCATCGACATAATCATTTTTAGGAGTCACTATTGCTCGCTCTTGTAAATAAAATGTATTATTATACATTATGGGTAAATTGTCATAAATAGCATGAATAATTGCATGTTTTCCATCTCCTTCAAAGGTCAAGAGCAAGTCATCTGGTATCTTTATCCAGTTAGGTTCATCTGATTGAAATAATGATTTTTCCTTAACCTCACCATTTCCAACTGAAAGCAACCATTCGTTAAATTCTTGTACTGATTTTTTTTGGTTTTCTGACAGAGCTGAATGAGATAATCGCATATTAACAGTTAATTCTAGTAGTGTATAATAGTGTCATATACTTGATCTTGTTATTGATGCACTTAGTGTATCATATCGTGTACCTCCTTTAATAACTGGTAAACTTTGTCTAAAATCTCCGCCCAATGAACCCTTCGTTGTGTGTGCGAAGATCCAATGCCATCTTCCGAAGATTGAGCGAAGATCTCTTGCCTCGAAGTCTTGAGTTAATATCTATCCTAACAACTATCCTATTGCTAGAAAAGGTAATTTACAAATTTGGACAACTCACATGTTGTCATAATTATAACTTTGGACAACTCACTTGTTGCCATAGATATTAAATAATATTACAAGCATTCACACACAACATTACATCCCAGAACAATCATGGATCTAAAGCTCATACCATATTTGTGTTGTGTTTTGGACGTGCATAACGCAGCGGAAAATAAAAATATCATCCAAAACCAATCCGAGGATCCGTGCGTATCGGTTAAATCAAAGAAATAAATCTTAAAGATATCTTTCGGATTACGCTTAATCCATGACGCTCAGACCATGCGTGTTGTCCATGTGTGTCTAAATCGGTTACCGTCCTAACCAATTTTACGTCCGTCTGGGCCGTCTAGGTCGGATCGTGCGGAAGTCATCTACACGAACAAACTTCTTAAAACGGGAAGAAGAATAATATATATGCTAGTAGCTTGTTCTCCTCTTGCATAAGAAAACTCTTCTTATTTTATCTCACAAAAGATGTATATAATTCCTCTCATATAATCGCACTCTTTCATTTTTGTCATACAAAAAGAAAGCACTCTTTCATAATTTTGTCATACAAATTAGAAAGTATATTTTCTCTCTTTTGTCTCACAAAAGAGAATGAGAAATAATGAGAGAGAGAATGATGTGTTGTGTTATGAATTTGGAGCCCTCTATGTCCTTATATAGAGGTGAAGAGTCATGTCTCTTCACACTAAAAGATGTATATGACATCACTCATCATTATCCATATGCCATCATCTAGACTCTTCTAGATTACATGATCTTTTGAGCTCATAGTCTTTATATACATATATATCACATCTTATCACATAAGATGACAATATATTTTGTGACATTCTGATGCAACTCATCATATAAGTCGCTAGGATTTTCTGCGCCTATTTCAGTTTGTTCTTTGTGTGTGACCCTGTAGGTCCACTTAATGTTGGCAATAGACTTGACAGTTTATAAATCATGAGCGGACTCCAGCAAGCCATCATGACTACCCAATTTAAGTGAATATCGGTGATCCGATTTACCTAATCAAGAATCACGTATTTAGTCCCTTTGTCACGCGATATTTATATCGATCATAAGGCATGTAATATGCCATCTTTATATAAATCGATTAATATTTCTTGATCCCAAATTAAACTCAACGAGAACAAATGACATTAATAACTCTTATTAATTCATTTGAGTATGGCCATACATTCCTTCAGTTCAATTCATCAAGATGCCTCAAAGATATCTCTCTCATTTATGAGAGAAACAAATCCCGTCTTGATTGCACTCATCCCTCTACATGATTCATTGTATACCTAATCATAACCGTTATGACCACCCGGTTAAAGGCAGTGTTAGATTATATTAAAGTATAAAATTACTCATGTTGGGAACCGAGACAATCTCAGGTCAAATGACTATAAATACTTTATGTTACAAGAATCGCTAATGACATAAAACATGTAGCATTTTTATGGCGGGTCAGTCCAGTATATGGTCTCTAACATATATCTATTTTAATGACTTGATAACTCTTTATCCATGATAAGTAAAACATGATCATCAGTCAACTAATATACGGGCGTACATCTATAGCTTGTATATAAATATATATTTATATGTATCCGCAAGTATATTTGTCTCCACAAATATCCTATAAATAACCACGGACGATTTAGAGTAGCATTCATAATACTTTATAGTTTTACTATCAAAGTCACGCACTTTGATGACATAAAGCTGAATTACATATTCATGGTCTATTTTAATTATATTAAAATAACCTATACGCACATATTATATGAAATATCTTAGAATAAATATTATGTTTATTATTACAATCCATCATCTAGGTCACAAACACTTTGGCCTAGGGCATCTTGCAAACACCATCAATTTGTATATTTAAATTTCATGTATAACAAAAATTAGGGTTTCTTGCAAAATCAGCATTATTCCGTTCTGAACGGAACTATTCCGTTCTGAACGGAAGTACTCCGTTCTCAACGGAGACGTGCTAGAAATTCGTATTTTCTTTTGTTTTCGTTCTTGTTTCCAAAATGGATTTTGAAAAACTATTTTTCGAAACTCCAGAGAATCATAATATCTAATATTATATTCCTAGAAACTATTTCCGTGATGTTTTGAAATAATATTTTCAAAACCCTAAAATTTATTATACTAGAATTTACTAAATTTTAAATATTTAATCGACGATTATTTCCTTAACGAATGGTCTGATACCACTGTTGGGAAATCCATAGCCATGTATGTTACATGCGCAGCCGAACCAATGGATTTGACCCGCCCTAGGATCTATGTTAAGGGAATAAAAGTACGAGATTAGCCATTAAAATTTATACCTCAGATCTTCCTGATCCGCGAGACAAGGAACAGGTGTAGGTCTGAATTTTCTGACTCGCAACCGTCTCCTTTCCGAAGCTCGGCTCGTCAAGCTCCTTCCTATTGCTCGGCTCGAAGAACTCCTTCTTTAAGCTCGGCTCGCGAAACTCTTCTTGAAGCTCGACTCGAGAGATAGCTTCTTCTCCTAGGGATGAAGATAGATCGCTTGCAAGTTCTCAAGGTAGAGAACCTCTACTCGTATCCACGTGAACATCACTCGAACGGAATGACCGGACTTGGCTAGACAAGTCCGGAAATACTTTTCGAATATCTCTCAAAACTCTCTCTCTCTCTTTTCTGTGTAAAGATGGCCTCTTAGGCTTCTGAGTTGTGTGTCAAATAGAGAGACCCCTGCCCTTCTATTTATACTAGAGAGAGAGGCAAATAATTGCTCAGTTAGCATAACTAAAACCCTAATCTGCGCCTATTCCGTTGCCAACGAAACTATTCCGTTGCCAACGGAATAGATATTTCCATAACAAAATACTTGGCAGCTAAGGTTATTACAGTTTCCATATATATTCCGTTGGGAACGGAACTATTCCATTGCCAACGGAATGGAACTGTTTTGTTCAATCAATTATTCAATAATTGATTATTTCGTTCACCAATATATACGTCATATGTATAACTGTTTTGAGGCACATTTGGTGACCTCAGGTTTTAGGAACAAGCACACTATTCATATGAGAATCACTAATGACATATACCATGCATATTCTCATAGTGTGGTCAGTCCAGTACGTGTTCTCAAACACGTACCTATATTCCAAACTTGACATCTCTATGTCCATGATCAGCAGAACATGATCATCTAGCCTGAGAATATACTAGTGTGGATATGTAGCTTCTTACCTGAAGTATGTCTATCTCTATAAACATCCAACATATCACTAGGGACAGTTTAGAATGTCATTCGTTGGTTCACAGTTCTACTATCAGAATCACGTATTCTGATGACGTGAACCCGAAGTGTCATTCTTGGTTGATATAAGAAATATACATTCCCAACCCATACACACGTATATATAAGAAAGAACCTTTATTGAATAAATAATAATGTCTTAATACATAATCCATTTCCTAGCACAAATACATTTGGCCTAGGGTACTAATCCTACAAGGGTCTCTCTATTTGACACACAACTCTGTAGCCTGAGAGGCCGTCTTTACACAGAAAATAGAGAGGGAGTTTTGAGAGATATTCGGAAAGTATTTCCGGACTTGTCTAGCCAAGTCTGGGTATTCCGTTCGAGTGAAGTTCGTGTGGATACGAGTAAAGGTTCTCTACCTTGAGATCTTGCGAGCGATCTATCTTCATCCCTAGGAGAAGAAACTATCTCTCGAGCCGAGCTTCAAGAAGAGTTTCGCGAGCCGAGCTTCAAGAAGGAGTTCTTCGAGCCGAGCAATAGGAAGGAGCTTGGCGAGCCGAGCTTCAGGAAGGAGACAGTTGCGAGTCAGAAAAGTTCAGATCTACATTCATTCCTTGTCTCGCGGATCAGGAAGATCCGAGGTATAAATTTTAATGGCTAATCTCGTACTTTTATTCCCTTAACGTAGATCCTAGGGCGGGTTAAATCTATAGGTTCCGCTGCACATGTAACGTACATGGCTATGGATTTCCCAACAGTGGCATCAGAGCGTTCGTTAATGAAATAATCGTCGATTACATATTTAAAATTTATTAAATTCTAGTATAATAAATTTTAGGGTTTTGAAAATATTATTTCAAAACAATACGGAAATAGTTTCTAGGAATATAATATTTGATATTATGATTCTCTGGAGTTTCGAAAAATAGTTTTTCGAAATCCGTTTTGGAAACGGAACTAAAACAAAAAGAAAATACGAATTTTTAGCACGTCTCCGTTGAGAATGGAACACTTCCGTTCAGAACAGAACAGTTCCGTTCCCAACAGAATAGTGCTGATTTTGCGAGAAATCCTAATTTTTGTTATACATGGAATTTAAATATACAAATATGATAAGAGCTTTAGATCTGTGATTGTTCTGGGATGTAATCTTGTGTGTGAATGCTTGTAATATTATTTAATATCTATGGCAATCAGTGAGTTGTCAAAAGTTGTAATTATGGCAACCTTTGAGTTGTCAAAATTTGTAAATTACCTTTTCTAGCAATATGATAGTTCTTAGGATAGATATTAACTCAAGACTTCAAGCCAAGAGATCTTGGCGCAATCTTCGGAAGATGGCATTGGACCTTCGCACACACAACAAAGGGTTTGTTGAAGATTACTTCTGCAATCTAGAGATAGATCTATAATTAGGAACCTCATGATCGCTCGTGAGGATTAGGCTCATACCATATTTAACTTAGTTTCTTGTGATGTTTATATTTATAAATCTAAAATAAAATCCTTCAGAATGTCACTGAAGCCCTTGGTACTTAGACAGTCTTCCATGTGGGTATGTTGCTTCTTACTTGAAGTATGTTTATCTCTATAAACATCCCACATATCACTAGGGACAGTTTAGAATGTCAGTCGTTGGTTCATAGTTCTCTCTCTTTTCTGTGTAATAGACGGCCTCTAAGGCTTCTGAGTTGTGTGTGGAATAGAGAGACTCTGCCCTTCTATTTATACTAGAGAGAGAGACGAACGATTGCTCAGTTACCATAACTAAAAAACCTAATTTGCGCCTATTCCGTTGCCAACAGAACTATTCCATTGCCAACGGAATATGTATTTCCATAGCGGAATACTTGGCTGCTACGGTTATTACAGTTTCCATATATATTCCGTTGGGAACGGAACTATTCCGTTGCCAACGGAATGGTACTGTTTTGTTCAATCTATTATCCCATAATTTATTATTTCATTCACCAATTTATGCATCATATGTACAACTGTTTTGAGGCATATTCATCCCATACGAATGGAGTTCATTTTGTGACCATGCAGGTTCCATTTAACGCTAGTAACGATCTTCTAAAGATCGTATGTCATGAGTAACCTCTAGACTGATGTCATGACTACCCATGTTAAATGAAATGATCAGCGATCATAAAACTATCTGAATAGATATTTGCTTATTCGTTTTGTTCTACGATATATGTCTTGACCACAAGGCATGGAAGTATGTCATCCTTGAGTTTGATCAAAGTCTCTTTCCTGATCGAGAATTAGACTGAGTAAATACAAAATGATATTAACAACACATGTTAATCCATTTTGAGCATGGTCATGCATTTCCTTCAGTCCTAGTTCATCAGGGGGCCTAGAGATATCTCCCTCATGATGAGAGGAACAAATCCCATCTTGGTCACTCACATTCCTCGTCATCACTCACATTCCTCGTCATGATTCAGTGCATACCTAATGATGACCCTAATGATCATCCCATTACGGATGACGTAGGATCATATTAAAGTATGCAGTTCCACATACAGGAATCCAGGCTGACCTTAGGTCAAAGGAACAAGAACACTATTCATATGAGAATCACTAATGACATATACCATGCATATTCTCATAGGGTGGTCAGTCCAGTACGTATTTTCTAGCATGTACCTATATTCCAAGCTTGACATATCTATGTCCATGATCAGCAGAACATGATCATCCAGCCTGCGAATATACTAGTGTGGATATGTAGCTTCTTACATGAAGTATGTCTATCTCTATAAACATCCTACATATCACTAGGGACAGTTTGGAATGTCATTCGTTGGTTCACCGTTCTACTATCAGAATCACGTATTCTGATGATGTGAACCCGAAGTATCATTCTGGGTTGATATAAGATTTACATTCACAACCCATACACAGATATATAAGAAACAACCTTTATTGAATAAATAGTAATGTCTTAATTGTTGGGTTTCTACCGTTCATCACGCAGCGGAAAAGTGAAAACGAAACAAAATCGAATTCGAAACCCAAAAGAAGGATCCGTGAATTACAATTAAATCAAAGAAAAGTTCATAACTTTCTACCTTCGGATTATGCTTAATCCGTGATGATCGAAAGCGAATTTGGTTGACACTTTTCTTTGCCCGATTCCAAACCGGTTTCCAAACCGATCCTTTGTATGTTTCGCCTAACCGGTCTCACAAACCGATCTCCAAGCGATCTCCAAATGAACCGATTCTCCAAGCAAACTGATTCTCCAAACAAACCGATTCTCCAAACAAATCATGGTTTCAACCCGAATCACAAAGAACCCGCACTTCGCTTCTTCCTCTACCGGTATCCACACGGACAATCCCTTTGAACGGATAAAGAACGATATATGCTAGTATTCGTTCTTCATTTTTCTCACAGAAAGAACAAGAGAATAATTTTCGGATTTTTCTCTCTTTTTGTCTAACAAAAGTTGGACGAAAATAATGTGCCTTCATTAATCATTTTGGGGTGTCTCTTGTGCCTATATAGTCCATAAGTTTCATATCCTATGCGCATGGTAACTATGTAACCATATATGCAACACACCTTATCATATAAGATGTAGGATTGGATGTGTTACTTGACTATGTAGCTCTTCATACAACTTATCACATAAGTTATGATTTTTCTGTGTACGTCTCAATAGTTGTTCTTTGTGTGTGACCCTGTAGGTTTACTTAATATTGGCAATAATCACAACGGATTATAAATCATGAGCGGCCTCTAGAAAGACATCATGATTACCCAAATTAAGCAAGTATGGATGATTCGATCAAACCTAATTTATGTTCATGCATTGTATCCCTTTGTTACACGATATCTATATCGTCCATAAGGCATGGTAAGTGTCAACCTTACGTTGGACGATAAATATTTCTTGACACCCAATTTGATTGAATATGAAATGCCATTAATAACTCCTTATTAATTCACTCGAGCACGGCCGTGCGTTTCTTCAATCAAATCATCAAGAGGCCTAAAGATATCTCTCTCAATTTATGAGAGGAACAAATCTTATCTTAATTAAACTCTTTCGTCTGCATAATTCATTATATACCTAATTATAATCTTTATGACCGCCCAGTTAAAGACGATGTTAGATTATATTAAAGTATAAAATTTCTCATGTATGAAACTGAGATAATCTCAAGTCTAAGGATTACAGATACATTATTTACTGAGAATAACTAATGACACGAACCATGTAGTATTCTCACGGTGGGTCAATCCAATATATGGTCTCTAACATGTACTTACGTTAATGACTTAATAACTCTTATTCATGATCTATAAAATGTGTCCATCAGTCAACTGACATACTGTTGTCCATTTATAGCCTAGGGCACTAATCCTACATCCTTGTCATGATTCAGTGCATATCTAACGATGACCCTAATGATCATCCCGTTACGGATGACGTAAGATCATATTAAAGTATGGAGTTCCTCATATAGAAATCCATGGTGACCTCAGGTTGTAGGAACAAGCACACTATTCATATGAGAATCACTAATGACATATACCATGCATATTTTCATGGTGTGGTCAGTCCAGTATGTGCTATCTAACACGTACCTATATTCCAGACTTGACATCCTTATCAGCAGAACCTAATCATCAAGTCTGTGAATATACTAGTGTTGAAATGTAGCTTCTTACCTGAAGTATGTTTATCTCTATAATCATCCTACATATCACTAGGGATGGTTTAGAATGGCATTCGTTTGTTCACAGTTCTACTATGAGAATTACATATTCTGATGATGTGAACCCGAAGTGTCATTCATGGTCGATCTAATATATGTAAATATATTAGTCACCCATACGCTCATTCATATATGAACTGAATAAATGCGTTTCTCATAATCTAATCTCTAGTCCAACACTTTGGCCTAGGGCATAATTCCTTCGGAATGTCGCGGGAGAAGTATGGGGTTCAGCTGGAAGATGTCCTAGTCAAATCATTTCCTGTATCGCCCTTTCGCATACCTCGTCCACATCATCATATGCCATGAATGCGACATTCGCCATGTCCGATTCGGAGTCGGAGTCCGATCCGGAACCATCGATGAATCATTCGACTTGTCTCCCCACACGGCCAACTTGGCGGAATGACCTTTTGACTTCTTTTTCTTGTCCTTTCCTTGGTCATAGTGTCTCTTTTCTCGACTTTTGTCATGTTGATCGTCGGACTGCCTTTCACATCACTCGCGTCGATAATCGGAACGTCCATCATGTTTTTCATCATCCTTCTTGTTCCACGGAGCGAGCTCGGGATGTAAGGTGAAGAAATTGTCGATAGTGTGTCCCTTCTTGTTGCACTCAAAACAATACGTCTTTTGGTTGTTGCGACGTCGGTTGTCGTTAAATCGCTTTTTCTTGGCTCAAAATGCACCGAATTGTCGCAATAAGCACGCTATTTCATCATCCTCATCAATTGAGCTCGTTGCCGGCATAGCCACCGTTTTGGGTCGGGAGTCGGTTCCCATTTGTCTCACTTGGGTTTCAAAATTAAGGAAGTTGTTGACGAGTTCTTCCGGCCTAATATCTTTTGTTGCTAGCATAGTTTCTAATAAGACCCGAAGTACTTCCCAGCTCGATGACATTGCCCTAATCAATTTTCCTACAACTCGAATATCGGTTAGTTTTTCTCCTGAAGTGGTGAATCCATTTCAGATATGCGACATACGAGTGTACCTATCCTCGACGGGTTCACCTTCAATCATCCGAAAATTATCAAATTGTTGTTCAAGTCCCATGAGTTTGGTTCTTTTCATTTGATTATTTAATCTATTTAGGAGAGCCTTCCACATTTTATTAGAATTCTCACAACCATCGATTATTACATAAAAAGTGTTCAACATATTTGTGAGAATTAGATTTTGTACCATTATGTCAAGTGTCTTATTGGTTTTAGTGTCCTCCGTATAGGTTATGGTACTATCTTTTACAAAATCTATGGTAAAATTATTTTCCACTTCTTTTCAAAGACCGTGAAGATCAAATGCATTGATCATGCATCTTTTTCATACGTTCCGGCTCTTGCCGTCAAGCTTGCCGGGATACGCGATTTGAAGATGGTTGATCGGAGCAGTCTCCACGAATCAAATACATGTTATTTCAAATTGGAATTTGAAACGGTCTGTATTCCCGCTCTGGTATCAATTGTTGTTTGATTGAGACCTATAGGGGGGTTATAAAGGCCTAATGTGCGGAAACATGAATACTTGAATTTTTAGGATTTTATATATTTTATTGTTTTTAGACTTTTGTTGATGGTTGTTTGAATACTAATTAACAAAGAAAAATAGATAATCGAGAAATTAAAGTAAATAGAAAAATAAAGAGATACCGAACACACCAACTTGTTGACGAAGTTCGGCGAGGTGGTTGCATTAGTCTTAACCACCCATTTACTTGCTAGCGGCCCTTACCGCGTTCATAAGTTGCCTACTCTCCGGGACTTGCCTTGTGGCTCCGATTTCACTAACAAACAAGATTGATTATAGGACCTCGAACCACCACTCATCTTACAACAACCTTGACGAATCGATGGAGCAATAACTTACAATCCGATCTCAAACTCAACAAACAAAAATGAGCAACACGCTCAAAACTCCACTAATCTTACTTTAAGATTTAGAGAATTTAACTAGTATTAAGAGGAGAAAATTTATGCTTTTTATTAATAGAAATCGTGTATCTTTCTCAGACGGCGGCCACCTCCTTTTTAAAGGAGGAAAGATCAGCCTTCAAAAAAAGAATCATGCGCAGTTCCGTTGCCAATGGAACTATTTCGTTGCCGCCAACAGACTGTAAAAATGGAAGGAAATTAAAGCAAGATATTCTCCCAATGGCTAAAAAACTAATGATCCGTTGCCAACGGAATAGGTCTGTTATCAATAGACTATATAACACAAATTGACAGCCGATGTCAAGGAGAAAAAATCTTCAACAGGCCAGTTCCGTTCTCAACTCAGTGGTACGTTGGCAACGGACCACTTCCATTGTCAACTCAGTGGTCCGTTGGCAATGGACCACTTCCGTTGTCAATGGAACTAGCCAAAAATTGGCAATTTGCAGATTATACTCTCTTTTCAATAGTAGTTAAATTTCTCACCAAACTAAACACACATGAAGAGCTAAGAAGCTTCCTCCCACGGCTTGAAATACTCTCTTGAAATTCTTTGCAAGCGTCACAACTTCTTATTCTTCTAAGATATGCAGGATGCTTCCGAGATATTTTCGAGAACTTGATCATGTGACTATCTAGCTCAAGGCATTCTCACACAAATATATTAGTAGCTCGGAATAGTTTTAAATATCATCAAACTGAGGACAACAACTTTTCCCTCACTCTTGATCCAGCTCTCCCATGTGGCTTGTCCTCTCGACTCCGTTTCCTTTTCAATCCTGAGGGCATCAATGACAACTTTTGCCTTTATGTCCTTCTCTGCCTGTTTAAGCATCTTTTGCAATTTCGTGGTTGTCGTCTCCATCCGACGCTTATGATATTCAGTAATGAACAAATCAAAGCTCCGAGGAAGTGATCCAAGAATCATGTCAACCGCGAATTCCCTTCGAATAGAGAAGTCAGGTCTCTCCAAGTAATCAATATGGCTTCTCATCTCTAACGCATGAGTATCCAAAGAGGAGCCCTAAGTCATCTTGCTCTTGATTAGTAACTTGGTGATCTTGTAGCGCTGAATACTAACCTGCTTTCGGAATATTTCCTTAAGCACCTTGATCATATCATAGGCATCCATAAAACCTATCTGCTTCCGAAGCTTAGGTTTCATTCCTGCAAACATCATTCAGGCTACTTCATCAGAATCATCAATATACTTCTGATAAGTGTCTAGATCGTCTTTAGAAGGGTTCGAAGGCATTGGATTGGGATGGGTGTCTCAAGGATGTACAATATTCCTTACCTCTTGAGAACAATTCTCAGAGTCATGAACCATTCAGGAAAGTTTGTGCTATCGAATTTATCCTTCTCAAGGATAGATCTCAAGTCCGTAAATTTTGATATGTAAGGTTTATATTTAAAATCAGAATTATTCTAATTTTTGTTCATATATTATACTCCCACTATTTTCTTCAAATCAAACACCTTCTGTAGTATTGATTCGAAAACTTTTAGCTGAGTGAAGTTTCATAGTGAGTCAAGATCCGTATTTCATTGAGCACAAAGTGTGCTTTGATGCAACCCTTATTGCTCAACTATTTAAATAGGAACGTTTCCAATTGTATCATATACAACTATTGCCTTTTTATGGAATGAGCATCATATGCCAGGTGTATTATCCAATCTTGTACCCTGAGCTCAAATCTGACTTGCTTCCTCAGTTAAGTTTAACCATGTATGAGTATCGGCAAAATACAATCCAGCACACTCAGCTTTTGCATGACCCATGCCGGACGCCATCTCCCGCGTACCCTCCTCTTAAGATTAATTTTTCACACATTCAGTTTTTGGCATGACCCATGTGGAAATTTATCATAATAACAAAGGGTTAAGTGACATGGGAGGCACTTCATTACTTAATATTCTGAAGGATTTTGTTTTTAGATTTATAACTATAAACATCACATAAACTAAGTTAAATATGATATGAGCATATTCCTCACCAGCGATCATGAGACTTCTAATCCTAGATCTATCTCTAGATTGTAGCTGTCATCTTCAACGAACCCTTCATTGTGTGTGCGAAGATCACCTACCATCTTCTCAAGTGCGCCAAGATCTTTTTTCTTGTAGTCTTGATAATCTTTCTTAAAAATATTTGTAAGAACGTGTATATCGTATCGTTATTTGATTCACACTCTCAACAAAAATATTTATAAGTACCCTAATTCATTCACAAAGTGTATATGTGGAAATTGAGTTTAGGGTGTCGAACATAAGGAGACTGGCCTTAAGTAAAATAAGTTCACAAATCAATTCTCAAGTGCTAGGCGTTTATGCAAATTCCAAGGGTTATGATTTAAGAACGAAAAGTGTGTATAATGAAGTTGTTTAAGATGATAGAAACACGTGCAAGAAATAATGAAAGAAAGTAAATATCTTTTTGTTATTTTTTATTTTTAAAAGTTAATAAAAGGTAGGAACTTTTATGACAATTTGTTCAAGCATACTATCATTAACCACCAAATGTTTTAATTTTTAGATTTGCAAAATAAGTTCAAGTGTTTCATGCTAAAAAACACCTAATTAATGATTTTATTTAGATCCAAACACAAATCAGCCAATTCAATGTTCAAATACCAAATTCAACCAAAACATCAATTAATTAAACAAATCTCATCCAAGTATTTATTCAACTAATTGGTCACAAACACACATGCAATTTTTAGATTCAATCTAAATAACTCAGCCAAGCATTTAAATCAAATATTCAATCAAGTGCGTTTTATGAAAACTTTCACAAATCCTCGAATTAATTCAAATAAAGAAAGTTTTCAAATATCACTTAGACAAATATCAAATTCCTACACAAAATCTACTCACTCATGCTCATACAAATCAAATTTACACAAGTTTGAGACTTTTTATTCATTCAACAAAAAAAGATAAAACATAAGGAAAAAGAAAAATTAATCAAATCAAATGGATGGAGAATCAAGCTAGATCCTCCTCTTAGTCAATTTGAATCTTCCTTCGAATCTCGCTCCTTCTAGAACAAGACTTCCTTCTTGAAGCTTGGCTCCCTTTTATCTCAGGGCACCAAAAAGAAATTAGATTTTTGGACAACCCGAATTTAGGTCAACCATGGTGGAAGAGAAAAAGGAAAAAGAAGGGTGGTATTTACAATGGTTTAGAGAAGAGAGAATGAGAGAATGGTGTGTGAGAATGGATGAGAGAATGGATTATTTATAGAGGATTTTCCCTTATAAAAGTTGGAAATAAGAGTTGTGGGACTAAATAATTGTTTAGGTCCAGTTTTGTCTTTAGGTAGTAACTTGGGGGATGCTTAACACCGTTTTTCCTTCTTTTTCTATTCAAATTCTGCATGTGTGCAATTTTCTGGGTGCATTTAGCAAATCCCCTCAAAACCCTCAAAATATCTCAGCTTGGCTACGTGGCAAAATCTGATTGGGTTGAATAAAATCCAGGGTTTTAAATCCATCAAATAAGAAGCTGTCACGCGTTATTCTCCTTCAATTTTGTATAGTTCATAGGAGAAATGGACGTGTCCATTTCCGAACAAATGAAGGGGGTTGGAAAAATTTGAATTGCAATAATGAAAAAGTGTTTCTTCCAATTGTGAGCTGAGATTTTTAGTGATCCATAACGTGTCAGATTTTGAATGGCCCAACTTATTGCAATTAATTTCCATGTATCAGATTTCCATTTGTCATTTCTGAGAGTTCTAGAAGGTCTTTTAGCCCGAGGTTGGTACCGTTGGATTCATCTCGTCGAGCTTTTCATTTTGGTATCCCATTTGACCCAGTTTAGAGTTGTTTACTTTTGATCAACTCGGCGGTTTTTCGGGCCCGCCTTTCACCTTTTTGTGGGTTTTCTCATAAAGGTTGTCGAAGATTTGAGAAGTGTGTGTAGGGTTTTCTCGGAGATTTGTGGATTATTCGGCCATTTTTTGCTTAGGATTTACAACTCGGCTCGTCATTTGAAATTGACTTTTTGCCTAATCATCCAAATATTCTTTTCTTTGGTCTTTTTACCTGAAATATCACATAAATGTGTATTAAGAGTTTCAAAAATAATTTGTATTCATTTTAAACACCTTTCCAATATTTTATATGATTTAAGGGTAAAATTTATATGATAAAAATCGTAAAAATGTGTATAAAAATACACATTACACTATCCTATTGCTAGAAAAAGTAATTTACAATTTTAAACAACTCAAAGGTTCCCATAAATATAAATTACAATTTTTGGACAACTCAAAACATTCACACCCAAGATTACATCACATAACAATCATAGATCCAAGTCTCATACCTAGGGGTGAAAATGGTTCGGATCAGGATCATGTCATATCAGTATCCGTATTATTTTTTCGAATCCGGATACGAATACGGATAACTTCGAATACGGATTCGTTTCGGATATATATACGATACGAATACGGTCCGGATATTATCGAATACAAATACAAATACGGAATCGTTTCGGATATCAAAACAGATATTGTAACATAAGATGCAAACATTATCATATAACTAATACAAAACAAACCATGTGATTTTACCACAAGAAATTTGCTAACAATTATAAGTATCACAAATTTAAATTACACCATCATACTACAGCACAAGTCGACCATCACATTTCTTCAAAAAAAAAAAACATTGCATTTCTGTTGCATACAAAAGTATTACTATTAAACATGTCCCAAACTAAAATAATAATTTTCATACTACAAACAACACAAAATATAATTTACCCAAAATATAATACTACTACTACTATTATTAACTAGATGGCTAGAACATCTTCATAAATCGATGGAACATCACCTAAAATAAAAAATTACCAATTAAGAAAATTATAATAGATGGAAAATATTAAATAATAATAAGTAAGCAGAAATAAAAATATATGTATATTTAAGCATTAAAAATGTATCACCTTTTCTATTGCCTTTAACCCAATCTTGCATACAAACCACCGCCTCGATAATCTCTGGGTCTAGCCGGCTCCTATAAGGATCAATTACCCAACCACCCATACTAAAAGCCAATTTCGATGCAACGGTTGAAACCGGTATAGCCAACACATCACGAGCAATTCTCGAAAGAATAGGGTATTCCTTTCCTTCCGTCTTCCACCAAGCAAGTATACCAAAATCTTCTTCGCTAAAAATAGTGGGTCTCTTCATATAATTATCCAAGTCAGACTTATATGAACTCGTTTGCTTTCTCTCCCTTATAAACTCTTGTAACTCCACATTCACATCATCTTCATCAACATCATCATTACCCGAACCACCACCAATAACAAACCTACTTTTAGTCACTTGATTCAAAGTATTTTGAAACTTCAATTTGTATTCCGAATGTAAATCCTCTAAAACTTTTAATTTCATTTCTATCATTATGTTCATAAATACGTGTATAATAAAATTTAATCAAAATCATCTTATAGCGCGGATCTAAAAAAGAAGCAATAGCCAACACGGTATTCGATTGGTTCCAATATTTATTAAATTTTTCTTTCATTGAAGTGGCCATTGCAACAATGATCAGGTTACTATCTTGAAGCCATGCTTCAATTTTCAACTTAATATCACAAAATTTTTGAAAAAACAAGTTGGAAGTGGGATATAGTGTTCCCGAAAGAAGTTCGGTGATTGTGTAAAAAATCTTTAAGCATTTGCAAAATCCATTTATCTCATTCCATTGTTGGTCGGTAGGAAAATTAGTGAACCTTGAGGAATTAGCGAAATGCATCCTTTTAAACGCGTCTCGAGTAAGTCGAGTTCCACCGAGTCGAGACATCCATTGAAAGTCCTCTTTTTTTATCTAGTGAACTCTCTTGCGCTCTAATTTGGAACTCTTCATACAATAAAGGGAAGTTTTTTATTTTTACAACAATTTCCCTTACACCCTCAATCGCTTTCTTAATCTTTTTTAAACCATCTTGCACAACTAAATTAATTATGTGCGCCGCACACCTTACATGAAACAAGTCCCCATTAGAAACAAGAAAATTACTTTTACTAAAACGCTCAACCATTTTCTTAATGCACATACCATTTGTGCTATCATTATCTAATGTAAATGTAAATAATTTCCTATCAAGATTCCAATCACACAATTTTTGCAACACCGCTTCACTTAGATTATCACCTGTGTGCCTATCTCCCAAACACATAAAATACAAAATTCTTTTTTGAATACTCCAATTATCATCAATAAAATGAACGGTTTTCCTTGAGGTCCAAAGATCCATGGTACCACTAAATCTACAAGAAAGTGAACCCAAAAAGCTATACACCTTCATTTTTTCTTCAACGTACATGTCGAGTATCTCTTTGCTACAAGTAATCCGTGATTTCATCATAAATAAAGGTTGGAGAGAGTTAATAAAATCTACAAAATACTCATGCTCCACAATTGAAAAGGGCTACTCATGCATTACTATAGCTAGCATTAATTTTTTCCTACTAGCATTTGCATTATACTTAAACTGCTCAATTTTTTCTTCATTTATATTGAGTTCCGTTTGTCCACTTTTAGTTTTATGGAACCTATTATAGTGATTACTCAAATGGGTGGACCATTGAATTTCCGTAGGCAAATTTTATAAGAAGCTATTATCTTCGTTACTTCCTTCCCATTTTCTACTTTCTTAATAACTTCTCTATCAAACCATTGCCAAACTTTGGAGCTCAACTTCTTTTGTTTTTTAGCAACAGGTTCGGGTGAAGGAGACGGGTCGTTGTTAGAAGGTTGAGGAGTTTGAGAGCTTGATATCATCTTGTTAGGAGTTTGAGAGCTTGATGCCATCTGAAATATAAGAAATAATAATTCATAGCAAATAAAAGTTTGAATAAAAAAGATGATCTTGAAAGTCTTATAATTTGTAATAAACGAGGAAACAATACATGAACAATGAGACAGAGAAAAAAATATGCATGTGTAAGAAAATTATGTCCTATTTTTCATGGCACTAGAAATTGAGACAGAGAAGAAACAATACAGTAACATGAACAATGTGTTTAGCATGTTACAAAATTATAACTAAACTTATTACCATGTGCCAGGAGTATAGTTCGAATAAAATATTAAATATAACTAATATGAACCATGAATTTTACTTAATCCTAACTCTAGAAATTGAGCTAAATTGACCAATACGACCTTAAGTATAAGCTAAAATAAAGTATCTACAACAATAACAATAGATTTTGGTACCTTATGTTGGATAATTTTGTCTGGTGGGAAAAAAGAAGAACAACAAATAGCATTGAGAAAAATTGCAAGCAATGGCTAGAGGAGGAGGACAATGAGAAGAAATGAGTAGAAAGCAAGGATCCGTAGCTAGAGTCAAGACACCATTTTCGTTTTTCACTTCGTAAAATTCACGTTTGAGAAAAATATTTCATGTGAGGTATCAGTATCAATATCAGTATCATGTATGGTTACTGCTATAGTGATATCTTGAAGAAGAAGAAGGGATATTAATATATTATGTGTATTTTATAAATGGGTTATAAATTTATTTCGTTTGGGTTTTGAGTCTTTGACTGAGTTTGAGGGTATGTATGTTATTTATTGAATGAATGATGGGTATTATATTGTATTGGATAAATGAGTATTGTTTATTCGGTAGGTAAATGTCAATGTCACGTCTCATATATATATGAGATTCAATATTGATATTCGGATATCCATTTTTTAAAATATCCAGATCCGGATATTATTCGTATCTGTATTCGTATCCAAATGTCAAATCAATTATCATATTCGTATTTATATCCGAATAAAAATATTTGTATTCGTATTCAGTCGAATATGGATATTTCTATTCGAATATGGATATTTTACGAATATTCTGCTACTCATACCATATTTATTTTTTCAAATTCCATGTATAACAAAATTAGAATTTTTACAAAAATCAGTCTTATTCCGTTCGGAACAGAGCCATTTCATTCTGAATGGAATCAGCACTGAAATTCTCTAACAAAAATTATGCATATTCTGTTCTGAATGGAACTATTCCGTTGGGAACGGAATAATGCTGAAAACTTTGTTTCCTTTCATTTTAGTTCCGTTTCCAAAACAGATTCCAAAAAACTTTTTTCCAAAACTCCAGAAAATCATAATATCCAATATTATATTCCTAGAAACTATTTCCGTGATGTTTTGAAATAATATTTTTAAAATCCTAAAATTTATTTTACTAGAATTTACTAAATTTTAAATATAATCGATGATTATTTCCTTAACGAATGCTGTGAGACCACTGTTGGAAAATCCGTAGCCATGTACGATACATGCCCAGCGGAACCTACGGGTTCAATCTTTCCTAGGATTATCGGTAAGGAAATAAAGGTACAAGATTATGTAATTAAAATTTGTACCTCGGATCTTCCAGATCTGCGAGAGAGAAATGGATGTAGGTCTGAATGATTTCAACTTACAACCTTTTTCTTCTTAAAGCGAAGAACCCTTCGTCACTTGCTCACTAAATGACATCTTTTTCGAGCCGGTTGAGCTTTAATCACCTCTAAAATTCCCAAAAAGTGAAGATCCTCTACTAGTATTCACACGAATAAATAGGTCAAAGGGTTAAGAGGAAACTTGTATAGTAGTACTATTTCTGAAAATGATTTTCAGAAATATAATTTCTCTCTTCTCTTCTTTTATTTTATTGCAGGATATTTGTGGGAATTTTCTCTGGCCGCGATTGATATGAATTGTCTCCTAATCAGCTCACACATATATGTATATATAGTGGACATGAACTTTGTACCTTGGCCGACCTGATTAAAGTGTGGTCTGTCCAGTATGTGTTCTCTAACACGTACCTATATTCTAGACTTGATATCTCTATGTCTATGATCAGCAGAACATGATCATCCAGTCTGCGAATATACTAGTGTAGATATGTAGCTTCTTACCTGAACTATGTTTATCTCTATAAACACCCTACATATCACTAGGGACAGTTTAGAATGTCATTCGTTGGTTGACAGTTCTACTATCAGAATCATGTATTCTGATGACATGACCCAAACTGTTATTCATAGTTGATATAAGATATATAAATGTACATTAACAACCCGTACACACAGATATATAAGAAAAAACCTTTATTGAATAAATAATAATGTCTTAAAACATAATCTATTTCCTAGCACAAATGCATTTGGCCTAGGGCACTAATCCTACAGTCTCCCACTTGCACTAGGCTAACTCTAAGCATCTTATTCCTATACACCTAACATGACCCTCATGGTGCAGTTGCGGGAGTGGTTTAGTTAATGGATCGGCGATATTGTCATCCGATGGCACTCTACATATTTTAACTTCACCCATTCGTATGATCTCCCTGATCAGATGGAAGCGTCCCAATATATGCTTGGACCTTTGGTGAGATCTCGATTCCTTTATTTGTGCGATTGCTCCATTGTTGTCACAATATAGATCCACTGGTTCCGAGATGCTCGGAACTACTCTTAGCTCCTCCAAAAAGTTCTTTATCCAAACAGCTTCTTTAGTCGCTTCTGCTACAGCTATATACTCTATTTCCGTTGAAGAATCTGCTACAGTACATTGATTTGAACTCTTCCATGTCAACTATGCCTCCATTTAGGCAAAATAAATAACCTGATTGTGATTTAAAGTCGTCTGAGTCTGTCTGGAAGCTTGTAACGGTGTAACCCTCTACAATGAGCTCGCCTTCCAGACCTCCATAGACTGGGAACACATCATTAGTTCTTCATAAGTATGTAAGGATTCTCTTAACAGCTATCCAGTAACTTTCACCTGGATTAGACTGAAACTTGCTTATTGTGCTCAATAAGTATGGCAAATCTAGTCTAGTACATATCATGGCATACATGATACATCCTATAGTCGAAGCATATGGGATCTTATTCATACGTCTTCATTCCTGCTCACTTGTAGGACACTGTGTCTTACTAACAGAAATGCCATGTGACAAGGGCAAAAATCCTTTCTTGGATTCTTGCATTCTAAACCGTTTCATGACCTTGCCTATGTATGTACTTTCACTCAGACATATAAGCCTTCTAGATCTATCTCTATAGATCATGATTCTAACACGAAGGAGGCTTCTCTTACGTCTTTCATCGAGAAATTATCTCCCAACCATTTCTTGACATTCAATAAAGTTGGAACGTCATTTCCCATGAGTAATATGTCATCTACGTAAAGCACCAGTAATACTAATATGCTCCCACTGAACTTCATGTAAACACAAGGCTCCCCTTCACTTTTAGTAAAACCAAAACTTTAGATTCCTTCATCAAAATGAAGGTTCCAGCTTCAAGATGTTTGCTCCAATCCGTAGATGGATTTCTGAAGTTTGCAAACCCTACCAGAATTCTTATGACCGACAAAACCCTCGGGTTACATCATATGCACGTCCTCGATTAGATTTCCATTTAGGAAAGCTGTTTTGACATCAATTTACTATATTTCATAGTCCTAATATGCTACTATGGTTAACAGAATCTGGTGGAGTTAAGCTTAGCTACAGGTGAGAAAGTTTCATCATAGTCAATACCATAAACTTGTTTGAAACCTTTCGCCATCGGCCTTGCTTTGTAGGTTTGTACATTTTCATCAATGTCAGTCTTTTTCTTAAAGACCCACTTACATCCGATGGTCTTCAAGCCTTCAGATGGATCAATCGAATTCCAAACTTGATTGTCTTGCATGGATTACATCTCGGCTCTCATGGCTTCTAAACATTTTTGAGAGTCAGGACTCTTCATAACCTCTTGGTAGGATGTGGCTTCATCATCTATGAATGTCACATCATCATCATCGGAGATGAGAAATCTGTATCTCTCGGGTTCATGATAAATCCTACTGGATCTACGTTGAGTCTGTTGTGTTTCAAGCTCGCCAACTCTTTGAGAGATTGTTTGGTCTTCTATCACAGGTTCTGTAATTGTAGGTGAGTTTCGAATTTCTTCGAGTTATACTTTCCTTTCACAACTTCTCATGGAGACAAATTCTCTTTCTAAGAAAGCACCATTGCGGGCAACAAACACTTTGTTTTTCGATGGGTTATAAAAGTAATATCCTCTTGTCTCTTTAGGAAATCCCATGAACAGACACTTATCAGATTTGGGTCCGAGTTTATCGGAAGATTGACGTTTGACATAAGCCTCACATCCTAAATCTTAAGAAAATACAACTTGGAGCTATTCTCCGTCCATATCTCATATGGTGTCTTTTGAACCGCCTTCAACATAATCTTGTCTCAAGAGCATAACCATAGAAAGACGTTGGAAGATTTCTTTGACTCATCATCGATCGAACCATATCCAATAAGGTTCGATTCATCCTTTCAGATACTCATTCCACTGAGGATTTCCTCGTAGAGTCAATTGTGAAACTATTCAACAATCTCTAAGATGATCGTCAAATTTCTGACACAGATATTCGCCTCCTCGATAAGATCAAAGTGCTTTAATCTTCTTGCCAAGTTTATTTTGTACTTCATTCTTAAATTCTTTGAACACTTCAAAGGATTCAAACTTATGTTTAATTAGGTAGACATAACCATATCTACTGAAGTCGTCCGTGAAAGTTATGAAGTATCGATACCCACCTCTAGATGGCGTACTCATTGGTCCACATACATTAGTATGTATGAGTCCGAATAATTCATTGACCCTTTCAACAACTTTTGTGAAGGGTTTTTTAGTCATCTTTCCATGCAAATAGGACTCGCACATCTCAAATGATTCCAAATATAATGAGTCTAATAGTCCATGAGAATGGAGTTTAGAAATGCATTTCTCATTTATATGGCCTAAGCAATAGTACCAGAGGTATGTCGGATGTGAGTCATTCAGTTTAAATCGTTTAGTATTAATGTTATAGATGGACTAGTAATTCTCTTTCTTAAGATCTAGCACATAAATACCCCTTTCTAATAGAACATTTCCATAGAAAAGATTATCTTTTAAGATAGAACAAATATTATTCTGAGTAACAAATTTATAACCATCCAAAGCTAGACTAGAAATAGAAATAACATTTCTGCTCATAGTAGGTACAAAATAACAATTATTAAGTACTAATACAAGTTCACAAGGAAAAGTTAATAAATAAGTTCCTACAGCTAATGCAGCAACTTTTGTTCCATTTCCCACACGTATGTCAACTTCGCCCTTAGCTAATCTTCCACTGCTTTGTAGTCCATGTACATCATTACAAGTGTGAGTACCACATCCGTTATCCAATACCCAAGATTTAGGAGTAAGTAAATTAGTTTCAATAACAAAAATACATGAAGCGGTAATCACACTACCCTTCATTATTTCTTCTTGATAAAGTTTGCAGTTTCTCTTCCAATGACCAACCTTGTTGCAATGGAAGCAAACTCCATCCTTATCTTTCTTGATCTTAGGTTTAGGCAACACCTTGTCTTTATCCTTGCTCTTGTCTATATACTCTGCTTTCGTTGAAGAATCTGCTACAGTACATTGCTTGGAACTCTTCCATGTCACTGCGCCTCCATTAGGCAAAATAAATAACCTGATTGCGATCTAAAGTCGTCTGAGTATGTCTGGAAGCTTGCGTCGGTGTAACCCTTTACAACGAGCTCGACTTCCATACCTCCATAGACTAGGAACGGGTCTTTAGTTCTTCGTAAGTACTTAATGATTCTCTTAACAACTATTCAGTGACTTTCACCTGGATTAGACTGAAACCTGCTTATTGCGCTCAATGAGTATGACACATCTGGCCTAGTACATATCATGGCATACATGATAGATCCTATAGCCGAAGCATATGGGATTTTATTCATGCATCTTCGTTCCTGCTCACTTGTAGGACATTGTGTCTTACTGATAGAAACGCCATGTGTCAAGGGCAAAAAGCCTTTCTTCGATTCTTGCATTCTGAACCGTTTCATGACCTTGTTTATGTATGTACTTTGACTCAGACCTATAAGCCTTCTAGATCTATCTCTATAGATCCTGATTCCTAGCACGTAGGAGGCTTCTCCTAGGTTCTTCATCGAGAAATTTTCTCCCAACCATTTCTTGATGTTCAATAATGTTGGGACGTCATTCCCCATGAGTAATATGTCATCTACGTAAAGCACCAGGAATACTACCATGCTTCCATTGAACTTCAAGTAAACATAAGGCTCACCTTCACTTTTGGTAAAACCAAAACTTTTGATGACTTCATCAAAACGAAGGTTCCAACTTCGAGATGCTTGCTTCAATCCATAGATGGATTTCTTGAGGCTTGCAAACCTTACCAGAATTCTTAGGATCGACAAAACCCTCGGGTTGCATCATATGCACGTCCTCGGTCAGATTTCCGTTTAGGAAAGCTGTTTTGACATCTATTTGCCATATTTCATAGTCATAATATGCTGCTGTGGCTAATAAAATTCTGATGGATTTAAGCATATCTACAGGTGAGAAAGTTTCGTAATAGTTAATACCATGAACTTGTTTGAAACATTTCGCCACAAGTCTTGCTTTGTAGGTTTCTACCTTTCCATCCACGTCAGTCTTTTTCTTAAAGACCCACTTACATCCGATGGTCTTCAAGCCTTCGGATGGATCAATCAAGTTCCAAACTTGATTGTCTTGCATGGATTGCATCTCGGCTCTCCTGGCCTCTAAGAGGCGAGAAATCCGTATCTATCGGGCTCATGATGAATCCTACTAGATCTACGTTGGGTCTATTGTGTTTCAAGCTCACTAGCTCCTTGAGAACTTCTTTGTTCCTCCATCACAGGTTCTGCCTCTAGATGTGGGTCTCGAATTTCTTCGAGTTGTATGATAAGAGATATTTTTGCAGTCATTTTACACTTACCAAAAGAAATTTATAACCCTAGGCTTAAGTACAATGCAGTAGACAATGGAAGTAGGGGTCGAACCACAGAGAGCTATTTAGACTAAACTAGGTCAAAAGATTACTTCTCTAATGAAAATGGATTCAACAAAAATAGAAAACTAAAATAAAGAGAAACCAAGACCATAAATAAAACCAAACACAAGACCTAAAACAAGACACACAATTGGGGAGGTTGTTGATTGGTTGATTGCAACAAAATGAAAGTAATAAATAGAGAGAAAACTTAAAGTAAAGACTAAGAGATGTGGTGGTTTTGTGAAATGAGGCATAGTTTCGTGTAGTGAATTTGTGTGTAACTTTATCCTTGATTATAATAATGAATTTGGAATTAATTTCTTAAGTGCAGTAAGATGAGCTCTAACTGATAAATAACTCAAACAAAAAGATAGGGTTTTAGTTTAGATGAGCTCATAAATAAAAACACTAACTTACTTGAATATCATAACCAATTCAATAGAAATCATTGGTTATTTAAACAAATCAAAACCTCCTAAACAATGAGCTTGTTCAGGACTGTTCAGATCATTGTGAGTTATTTGCACTTGGCTATTATTCAAATTCTAATGGAGGCTATTGAGCAAAGCAACCATAGGAATTTTGTGGCCCTTGTTAATTACTATTGAATATAGAATTGACCGAAATAAACTTAAAACAATCCAGTGAGCATGAAAGATAATAAGTAGATAAAAACATAATATAACCGTTCATATGAAATTCATTATTAATGGTCTCAAAAGTTATAACACAAAAACATAAACGCTAACTATGCCTCGAAGGGCTTACTCGAAATACATGAAAAATAAAGAAAAGAAAGTGAAGCTTGCTTGACGTGCCCAACTCCAAGAGAGAGAATGATGAAGTTCAAAAGTGAGTAGAATAGATGCCTTGCACCGTGTTATAACCCTCTCAAAAGGTGATCATGAGGGATAAATGAAGCTGCATGCAAAGAGTGTGAAGGGAGCATGGCAAAGGCATGAAGAGTGCATGCAAAGTGCATGAAAGATCTGTCCAGACGATGGTCAATTTCGGTCATGTAAACGTCTGAATTGGGATCTGGTTATATGGAATGAATTGTGGACCTTGTTCTCTTCTTTCCAACGGTATATAGTGTGCATATAGAAGAGGGCCAGATTGTGAGTTATGGCCGAAATACTGAGGCTGTATCGGCAGGTCCGAGTCTTGATTATTATCTCCATCTTGTGCTCCAACATTTTTCTCCAAGTTATGCTCCATCTAAATTGCACCTGAAATCACATAAATATCTCATCAGTAGTATCAACATTCAAGTTATGATTATTATCCATATAAATAGAATATTAACACATATAATGGTGCAATATCACATATGTATAGGGTATTAATGTGTATAATTAATGACTTATCAAATCACCCCACACTTAAACATTTGATCGTCCTCGAGCAAAGATTATAAATTGTATTGGTAAGATGGGTCCCTTATTTTAGACTCACTCTTCACTTATATACCAGCCAATAATGATCTTTGTCCCTTGTGTAAGATTCCATGCACTTTGGTGAAACTCGCACTCACTCTCATTTTGTATAGTGGAATATGAATGTGGAATATGTAGAGTGTCTCTCATAATATCTCTCAGTTCTCATATGAATCGTGATTTCCTACCTTGGTCGTGAGGGAAATTCTCAAGTTCTGTCTGGTGGAATATGATGGATAATACATATATATATATATATATATATATATATATATATATATATATATATATATATATATATATATATATATATATATATATATATATATATATATATATATATATATATATACTACATAATTGGTTTGCTTGTCTATTTCGCCACTTTCGGTCAAGTTGTCACTTGATTTTCTAAACTCATGCCTCTACTCTCCAAAAAGATATCGCCTATACCTCTATCTGCTTGGAATAATGAACCTCCTAATGTGCCTTCCTCCTAGCACCTTCAGTCATCTTGCCCAAAATGTGTCAACCTAACTTCTGGCCTGAGATGTATGACTGGAATCAACTCTTTCTCACTCATCGGGTAAACTAGGGTCTGGGCCATGTACACGGGGAACAAGTTTGAGTCATGCAATGTTTTTATATTATTTTATTTATATATTTTTTATTATTATTATTATTATATTATTATTTTTTTTATTTTTTTATATTTTTTATTATTTTTTTGTTTTTTTGTTTTTTTGTTTTTTTATATATATTTTATTTATTTATTATTTATTTATTTTATTTTTTTGAAAGATTGTGACTCAAACTACGAGGATTATGGTGGACTAACTTGCCTTTGTGTCAAAAATAGGGTTTACCCAAGAGTCTATTCTAACAAATCTGTTTCTAAGATGTATCTCCTCATGAATACACTCGGTGCACAAATCTCCTCTACTATGCATACGCCCTCAACTTCTGACACTAACCTCTACTTCCTGTCCCCTATCTTCTTATACAATAACTAACCCTCCTTCTCCAAAACCAAGCAACAAAGTGGCTTTAGAAGCTAATAGACTTGGATATTATTTATATATACGAGATGATATAGTGGGTTATTATGGATATTATACTATAGACAAACTTGAGCTCCGGGTCACGGTCCAATGGTAAGTCCTCACATAATTTCTCGCGCAAATTCCTAAACTATTAGTACTCAAGCAAAAATCGAGTTCACTAGTGACTAAAGATCCCTAAACCAACGACCTCAATTCTTCTTGAACTAGTCTATATGATCCTTTTGAGTCCAAACAAGTTCTACCATATTATTCAATACAAGTAACAGTTCTCTCTCATTCCTTTTGATTTTTAATTGGGCATTTTTTTTTATTTGAGGCTTAAAAATGGGTTTTTATTATTATTATTTTTTTATTTTTAACTACCTAACATGCAATAAAGACTCCACCCCACACTTAAACTCTTACTCATCCCCGAGTAAAGCTAAGTACAGAGTAGTGATGCAATGCAAGAAAAAGAAAATAAACAAAGAAAAACCCAACTTTTATTCGCAGGGTTGCCTCCCAGTAGCGCCTCTCTTTAACGTCATTGGCCCGACGTCTCCATCTCCTCAAGCAGTGGATGTTGGCTCGCCAAGCTTGTGAATGTCAATCCAACTCGCGTCGAAGCAAGTGGAAGATTAGAACTACAAGTAGCTTTCATGAACTGGAACCAAGTGTAAAAGAGAGAATTAGTGAATGCAAGTAATGCAGACTCAAAGCAAAAATAAATAGTATGACTGACTCTTGACAAAACTGAAAAAGATAACAAAGGTAAGGAAAGTGTGACTCTGACAAAAAGTTAAAAAGATATGACTGACAAAAAGTAAAACTAATGTGGTTTATTCTGACACAAATGGAGACTACCGTACTACACAAAAGAAGAGTGAATATTGACCTAGACTAGTCGCGTTGCTAGCTCCCCGGCAACGATACCATTTTGATAAGAGATATTTTTGCAGTCGTTTTACACTTACCGAAAGAAATTTATAACCCTAGGCTTAAGTACAATACAGTAGACAGTGGAAGTAGGGGTCGAACCACAGATAGCTATTTAGACTAAACTAGGTGAAAAGATTACTTCTCTAATGAAAATGGATTCAATAAAAATAGAAAACTAAAATAAAGAGAAACCAAGACCGTAAATAAAACCAAACACAAGACCTAAAACAAGACACACAATTGGGGGGGTTGTTGATTAGTTGATTGCAACAAAATGAAAGTAACAAATAAAGAGAAAACTTAAAGTAAAGACTAAGAGATGTGGTGGTTTTGTGAAATGAGGCATAGTTTCGTGTAGTGAATTTGTGTGTAACTTTATCCTTGATTATAATAATGAATTTGAAATTAATTTCTTAAGTGCAGTAAGATGAGCTCTAACCGATAAATAACTCAAACAAAAAGATAGGGTTTTAGTTTAGATGAGCTCGTAAATAAAAACACTAACTTACTTGAATATCATAACCAATTCAATAGAAATCATTGGTTATTTAAACAAATCAAAACCTCCTAAACAATGAGCTTGTTCAGCACTGTTTAGATCGTTATGAGTTATTTGCACTTGGCTATTATTCAAATTCTAATGGAGGCTATTGAGCAAAGCAACCATAGGAATTTTGTGGCCCTTGTTAATTACTATTGAACATAGAATTGACCAAAATAAACTTAAAACAATCCATTGAGCATGAAAGATAATAAGTAGATAAAAATAGAATATAACTATTCAAAAGAAATTCATTATTAATGGTCTCAAAAGTTACAACACAAAAATATAAACACTAACTACACCTCGAAGGGCTTACTCGAAATACATGGAAAATAAAGAAAAGAAAATAATGATAGAACCCATTAATGAAGCGTGGATAGAAGAGTGAAGCTTGCTTGACTTGCCCAACTCCAAGAGAGAGAATGATGAAGGTCAAAAGTGAGTAGAATAGATGCCTTTGGTTATAACCCTCTCAAAAGGTGATCACGAGGGATGAATGAAGCTCTATGCGAAGAGTGTGAAGGGAGCATGGCAAAGGCATGAAGAGTGCATGCAAAGTGCATGAAAGATCTGTCCAGAAGATGGTCAATTTCGGTCATGTGGACTTCAGAATTGGACTCTGGTGATATGGAATGAATTGTGGGCCTTATTCTCTTCTTTCCAACGGTATATAGTATGCATATGGAGGAGGCCTATATTGTGAGTTATGGCCTAAATACTGAGGCTATGTCTGCAGGTCCGAGTCTTGATTATTATCTCCATCTTGTGCTCCAACATTTTTTCTCCAAGTTATGCTCCATTTAATTGCACTTGAAATCACATAAAATATCTCATCAGTAGTATCAACATTCAAGTTGTGATTATTATCCATATAAATAGATTTTTAACACATATAATGGTGCAATATCACATATGTATAGGGTATTAATGTGTATAATTAATGACTTATCATTGTACTTTGCTCCAACCGCTTCTCATAGAGACAAATTCTCTTTCCAAGAAGGCTCCGTTGCGAGCAACAACCACTTTGTTTTCCGATGGGTGATAAAAGTAATATCATTTAGTTTACTTAGGATATCCCACAAACTGGCACTTATCAGATTTGGTCCGAGTTTATCGGGAAACTGTCATTTAACATAAAACTCACATCCCCAAATTTTATGAAAAGACAACTTGGGGCTTTCCCCGTCCACATCTCATATGGAATCTTTTGAACCGCTTTGGATTTAATCCTGTTCAGTATGAATGCGGCAGTCTCAAGAGCGTAACCCCAGAAAGATAATGAAAGACTCGTTTGACTCATCATCGATCGAACCATATCCAATAAGGTTCGATTCCTCCTTTCGGACACCATATCCAATAAGGTTCGATTCCTCCTTTCGAACACCCCATTCCACAGAGGAGTTCCTGGAGGAGTCTGTTGTGAAACTATTCCACATTCTCTAACATGATCCTCAAATTCCTGACTCAGATATTCGCCTCTTCGATCAGATCGAAGTGCTTTAATCTTCTTGCCAAGTTGATTTTGCACTTCATTCCTAAATTCTTTGAACACTTCAAAGGATTCAGACTTGTGCTTCATTACGTAGACAGAACCATATCTACTGAAGTCGTCCGTGAAAGTTTTGAAGTACCGATACCCACCTCTAGCCGACATACTCATCAGTATGTATGAGTTCTAATAAGTCATTGACCCTTTCACCAACTTTTGTGAAGGGTTTCGTAGTCATCTTGCCAAGTAAACAAGACACGCATATCTCAAATGATTCCAAATCAAATAAGTCTAGAAGTCCATGAGAGTGGAGTTTAGAAATGCATTTCTCATTTATATGGCCTAAGCGACAGTGCCAGAGGTATGTTGTATTTGAGTCATTTGGTTTAAATCGTTTAGTGTCAATGTTATATATGGACTTATAATTCTCTTTCTTAAGATCTAGCACATAAAGACCTCTTTCTAGTAGAACATTTCCATAGAAAAGATTATCCTTTAAGATAGAACAATTATTATTCTTAATAACAAATTTATAACCATCCAAAGCTAGACTAGTAATAGAAATAATATTTCTGCTCATAGCAAGTATAAAATAACAATTATTAAGTACTAATATGAGTCCACTAGGCAAAGTCAATAAATAAGTTCCTAGGGCTAATGCAGCAACTCTTGCTCCATTTTCCACACGCAGGTCGACTTTGCCCTTAGCTAATCTTCTACTCCTTTGTAGTCCATGCAGTTCATAACAAATGTGAGTACCACATCCGGTATCCAATACCCAAGATTTAGGAGTAAGTGAATTAGTTTCAATAACAAAAATACATGAAGCGGTAGTCACACTACCCTTCTTGATTTCGTCCAGATAGAGTTGGCAGTTTCTCTTCCAATGACCTACCTTGTTGCAATTGAAGCAAACTCCCTCCTTGTCTTTCTTGATCTTAGATTTAGGCAACACCTTTGTCTTTACCCTTGCTTTTGTTCCCGGTCTTCTTTCTCTTCTTCTTGTGAACCATTAGGACATCTTTGACAACATTTATCTTCATGTCCTCCTGTGCGTTCTTAAGCATCCCATACAACTCGGTGATGGATTTCTCCATCTAATGCATATTATAGTTCCGGATGATTTGCTTAAAACTAGGAGGTAACGACCCGAGAATTATGTCAACAGCCAATTCTCTTGGCATAGCTGAACCCAGCCTCTCCACTTGATCAAGATAGCTCTTCATCTTGAGTACATGAGCACTTGTAGATGAACCTTCAGCCATCTTCGTGTCAGTCAGAGAGACGGTCATTTTGTAGTGCACAACTCTAGCCTGCTCTCGGAACATTTCCTTGAGAGTTGCGATCATATCGTAAGCACCCATGTCTTCCAGTTGCTTCTGAAGCTCGGAGGTCATGGTCGCTAGCATGAGACAAGCTATCTCCGTGTCATCCTTAATGTATTTAGCATATGCATCTCGGCCAGCCCTTGTGGCTCCCTGTTCTGGTTCCTCTAGGTAAGTCTCTTCTATAACATACAGTTTATTGTCAGCCTTGAGAACAATTCTCAGGTTTCTAAACCAGTCAAGGAAGTTAGACCCATTGAGCTTATCCTTCTCAAGGATAGATCGCAAATTCAACCTAGTTGAATTATTATTTTATGTTATTCTACAAGTTAAAATGTAAAGTTGAATTATTATTTGCCATTATTATTTATTCATTAGCGTTGTTTTGTTTTGGTGTTTCTTATATTGTATTCCCACTATATTTCTTCAAATCAACCACCTTCAGTAGTATTGATTCGGAAACTTCAAATGAATGTGGTTTTATAGTGTGTCAAGATCCGTATTTCATTGAGTGCGCTTTGGCGCAACCCTCAATACACAACTGTTTAGGTTGGAACACTTCCAATTATATCATATACAACTCTTTCCTTTTATGGAATGAGCATCATATACCCGGCGTATTATTCCATCTTGTGCCCTGAGCCCATATCCGACTTGCTTGCTCAATTAAGTTTAACCATATATGATTATCAACGAAATCGAGTCCAGCACACTCAGCTTTGGCATGACCCATGCTGGACGTCATTTTCCACATACCCTCCTTTACAAAGACAGTCCTCCATATGCTCAGCTTTTGCATTACCCACATGGAAGACTGTCTAAGTACCGAGGGCTTCAGTGACTTGGGGGGCACTTCCTTACTTAACATTCTAAAGGATTTTGTTTTAGATTTATAAATATAAACATCACAGAAACTAAGTTAGATATGGTATGAGCCTAATCCTCACAAGTGATCATGAGGTTCCTAATTCTAGATCTATCTCTAGATTGCAGAAGTAATCTTCAATGAACCCTTCGATGTGTGTGCGAAGATCCAATGCCATCTTCCGAAGATTGTGCCAAGATCTCTTGCATTGAAGTCTTGAAATAATATCTATCCTAACAACTATCATATTGCTAGAAAAGGTAATTTACAAATTTAGACAACTAAAAGGTTGCCATAATTACAACTTTGGACAACTCACAGGTTGCCATATTAAATAAAATTACAAGCATTCACACACAAGATTGTAGGATTAGTGTCCTAGGCCAAATGTATTTGTGCTAGAAAATGGATTATGTATTATGACATTTTTACTTATTCAATAAAGGTTGATTCTTATATATATCTGTGTGTATGGGTTGTGAATGTAAATTTCTTATATCAACCAAGAATGACACTTCGGGTTCACGTCATCAGAATACGTGATTCTGATAGTAGAACTGTGAACCAATGAATGACATTCTAAACTATCCCTAGTGATATGTAGTATGTTTATAGAGATAGACATACTTCAGGTAAGAAGCTGCATATCCACACTAGTATATTCGCAGGCTGTATGGTCATGTTCTGCTGATTATGGACATGGAGATGTCAAGTCTGGAATATAGGTACGTGTTAGAGAACACGTACTGGACTGACCACACTATGAGAATATGCATGGTATATGTCATTAGTGATTCTCATATGAATAGTGTGCTTGTTCCTACGACCTGAGGTCATCATGGATTCCTGTATGAGGAACTGCATACTTTAAATTAATCCTACGTCATCCGTAATGGGATGATCATTAGGGTCATCATTAGGTATGCACTGAATCATGACGAGGAATGTGAGTAACCAAGATGGGATTTGTTCCTCTCGTTAAGAGGGAGATATCTCTGGGCCCCCTGATGAACTAGGACTGAGGGAAATGTATGGCCATGCTCAAAATGGATTAACATGTATTGTTAATATCATTTTGGATTTACTCAGTCTAATTCTCGATCAGGAAAGAGACTTTGATCAATGGGCGAAAGAATAGACTTGGATTTACTCAGTCTAATTCTCGATCATTTCATTTAACATGGGTAGTCATGACATCATTCTAGAGGTTACTCATGACTTACGATCTTTAGAAGATCATTGTCAACGTTAAATGGAACCTACACGGTCACACAATGAACTATATTCATACGGGATGAAAATACCTCAATAACAGTTATACATGTGATATATAAATAGGCAAAAGAATAAATCAAATATTGGATATTTGATTGTGCTGGAATCACTGTTCACATGCTGGAATTACTGTTCGCACGCTGGAATTACTGTTCCCTCGCTGGAATTACTGTTCGCGCGTTTGAACGGAACACATATGGTATGTGCTGATTTGCTTGGCGGACAAGCATCGTTTATTTGGAAACGATGGTCCGTTCGAAGCAGGTATTACTGTTCACGCGGCAGGCATGATTTGTTTCCTTAATGAAATTTACCATTCTTTCACCCCTCTCTCTAGAAGCAAGGAGTTTCGCGAGCCGAGCTTCAGGAAGGAGACGGTTGCAAGTCAGAAAAGTTCAGACCAACATCTGTTCTTCATCTCGCGGATCAGGAAGATCTGAGGTATAAAATTTAAATGTCTAATCTCGTACTTTTATTCCCTTAACGTAGATCCTGGGGTGTGTTAAATCCATAGGTTTCGCTGCGCATGTAACGTACATGGCTATGGATTTCCCAACAATGGCATCAAGAGCATTCTTTAAGGAAATAATCATCGATTACATATTTAAAATTTAGTAAATTCTAGTATAATAAATTTTGGGGTTTTGAAAAATATTATTTCAAAACATCACGGAAATAGTTTCTGGATATATAATATTGGATATTATGATTTCCTAGAGTTTCAAGAATTAGTTTTTGAAACCCGTTTTGGAAACGAAACTAAAACAAAAGAAAAAATGAATTTCCAGCATGTCTCCGTTGAGAACAGAGTACTTCCGTTGAGAACGGAATAATTCCATTTAGAATTGAATAGTTCCGTTCCCAACGGAATAACGTTGAATTTTGCGAGAAAACCTTATTTTGTTATACATGGAATTTAAATATACAAATATGGTATGAGCTTTAGATCTGTGATTGTTATGTGATGTAATCTTGTGTGTTAGTGCTTATAATTTTATTTAATATCTATGGCAACTAGTGAGTTGTCCAAAGTTGTAATTATGGCAACCTGTAAGTTGTCCAAATTTATAAATTACCTTTTCTAGCAATAGGATAGTCGTTTAGGATACATATTATTTCAAGACTTCAAGGAAAGAGATCTTGGCGCAATCTTCGGAAGATGGCACTAGATCTACGCACACACAACGAAGGGTTCTTTGAAGATTACTTCTGCAATCTAGAGATAGATCTAGAATTAGGAACTTCATGATCGTTCGTGAGGATTTGGCTCATACCATATTTAACTTAGTTTCTGTGATATTTATATTTTATAAATCTAAAATAAAATCCTTTAGAATATTAAGTAATGAAGTGCCTCCCATGTCACTGAAGCCCTTGGTACTTAGACAGTCTTCCGTGTGGGTCATGCCAAAGCTGAGCATATGGAGGATTATTTTTGTAAAGGAGGGAATGCGGGAAATGGCTTCCAGCATGGGTCATGCCAAAGCTGAGTGTGCTGGACTCTATTTCGCCGATAATAGAGTCATGGTTAAACTTAACTGAGCAAGCAAGTCGGACTTGGGCTCAGGGCACAAGATGGAATAATACACCGGGCATATGATGCTCATTCCATAAAAGGAAAGAGTTGTATATGATACAATTGGAAGTGTTCCTACCTAAATAGTTGTGTATTGAGGGTTGCGCCAAAGCGCAATTAATACTCAATGAAATACGGATCTTGACTCGCTATGAAACTTCACTTAATTGAAGATTCTAAATCAATACTACCGAAGGTGGTTGATTTGTAGAAAATAGTGGGAGTACAATATAAGAAACACCAAAACAAAACAACCCCAATGAATAAATAATAATGGCACTTTACATTTTAACTTGTAGAATAATGGCAAATAATAAGAATTCAACTGGGTTGAATTTGCGATCTATCCTTGAGAAGGGTAAGCTCAATGGGTCTAACTTCCTTGACTGGTTTAGGAATCTGAGAGTTGTTCTCAAGGCTGATAATAAACTGTATGTCATAGAAGAGGCTTACCCAGAGGAACCAGAACAGGGAGCCACAAGGGCTGCCCGAGATGCGTATGCTAAATACATCAAGGACGACACGGATATAGCTTGTCTCGTGCTAGCGACCATGACTTCCAAGCTTCAGAAGCAACTGGAGGAAATGGGTGCTTACGATATGATCGTAACTCTCAAGGAAATGTTCCAAGAGCGGGCAAGAGTTGAGCGCTACAAAGCGACCGTCTCTCTGACTGACATGAAGATGGCTGAAGGTTCATCTGTGAGTGCTCACGTACTCAGGATGAAGAGCTATCTTGACCAATTGGAGAGGCTTGGTTCAGCTACGCCCAGAGAATTGGGTGTTGACATAATTCTCGGGTCGTTATCACCTAGTTTTAAGTAATTCATCATGAACTATAATATGCATCAGATGGAGAAATCCATCACCGAGTTGCATGGGATGCTTAAGAACGCATAGGAGGACATGAATACAAATGTTGTCAAAGACGTCTTAATGGTTCACAAGAAGAAGGGTAAAAAGGCCGGGAACAAGAGCAAGGTGTTTCCCAAACCTAAGATCAAGAAAGATAAAGAGGGAGTTTGCTTCCATTGCAACAAGGTTGGCCATTTGAAGAGAAACTGCAAACTCTATCAGGACGAAATCAAGAAGGGTAGTGTGACTACTGCTTCAGGTATTTTTTTTATTGAAACTAATTCACTTACTCCTAAATCTTGGGTATTGGATACCGGATGTGGTACTCACATTTGTAATAATGTGCAGGGACTACAAAGGAGAAGAAGACTAGCTAAGGGCGAAGTCGACCTGCGTGTGGGAAATGGAGCAAGAGTTGCTGCATTAGCCGTAGTAACTTATTTACGACTTTGCCTAGTGGACTTGTATTAGTACTTAATAATTGTTATTTTTTACCTGCTATGAGCAGAAATATAATTTCTATTTCTAGTCTAGCTTTGAATGGTTATAAATTTGTTATTGAGAATAATAATTGTTCTATCTTAAAAGATAATCTTTTCTATGGAAATATTCTATTAGAAAGAAATCTTTACGTGCTAGATCTTAAGAAATAGAATTATAAGTCCATATATAACATTAATAATAAACGATTTAAACCGAATGACTCAAATACGACATACCTCCGGTACTGTCGCTTAGGCCATATAAATGAGAAACGTATTTCTAAACTCCACTCTCATGGACTTTTAGACCCATTTGATTCGGAATCATTTGAGACGTGCGAATCATGTTTACTTGGCAAGATAACTAAGAAACCCTTCACAAAAGTTGGTGAGAGGGTCAATGACTTATTAGAACTCATACATACTCATATATGTGGACCAATGAGTACGCCGGCTAGAGGTGGGTATCGGTACTTCATAACTTTCACGGACGACTTCAGTGGATATGGTTATGTCTACCTAATGAAACACAAGTCTGAATCCTTTAAAGTGTTCAAAGAATTTAAGAATGAAGTACAAAATCAACTTGGCAAGATGATTAAAACACTTCGATCTGATCGAGGAGGCGAATATCTGAGTCAGGAATTTCAGGATCATCTCAGAGAATGTGGAATAGTTTCACAACTGACTCCTCCAGGAACTCCTCAGTGGAATGGAGTGTCCGAAAGGACAAATCGAACCTTATTGGATATGGTTCGATCGATGATGAATCAAACGAGTCTTTCAATGTCTTTCTGGGGTTACACTCTTGAGACTGCCGCATTCATACTGAACAGGATTCCATCCAAAGCGGTTCAAAAGACGTCATATCAGATATGGACCGGGAAAAGCCCCAAGTTTGTCTTTTCTCAAAATTTGGGGATGTGAGACTTATGTCAAATGTCAGTTTCCCGATAAATTCGGACCCAAATCTGATAAGTGCTTGTTTGTGGGATATCCTAAGGAAACCAAAGGATATTACTTTTACCACCCATCGGAGAACAAAGTGTTTATTGCTCGCAATGGAGCCTTCTTGGAAAGAGAGTTTGTCTCTATGAGAAGCAATGGGAGTAAAGTGCAACTCGAAGAAATTCGAGACCCACCTATAGTTGAAGAACCTATGATGGAGGAACAAACAAGCTCTCAAGGAGTTGGCGAGCTTGAAACACAACAGACTCAACGTAGATCTAGTAGGATTCATCGTGAGCCCGAGAGATATGGATTTCTCGTGTCCAATGATGATGATGTGACATTCATAGATGATGAACCCACGTCCTACCAAGATGCTATGAAGAGTCCTGACTCTCAGAAATGGTTAGAGGCCATGAGAGCCGAAATGCAATCCATGCAAAACAATCAAATTTGGAATTTGATTGACCCATCCGAAGGCTTGAAGACCATCGGATGTAAGTGGGTCTTCAAGAAGAAGACTGACGTGGATGGAAATGTACAAACCTACAAAGCAAGGCTTATGGCGAAAGGTTTCAAACAAGTTCATGGTCTTGACTATGATGAAACTTTCTCACCAATAGCTATGCTAAAATCCATCAGAATTCTATTAGCCATAGCAGCATATTATGACTATGAAATATGACAAATGGATGTCAAAACAGCTTTCCTAAACGGAAATCTGACCGAGGACGTGCATATGATGCAACCCGAGGGTTTTGTCGACCCAACATAGATGACATATTACTCATGGGAAATGACGTCCCAACATTATTGAACGTCAAGAAATGGCTGGGAGATAATTTCTCGATGAAAGACCTAGGAGAAGCCTCCTACGTTTTAGGAATCAGGATTTATAGAGATAGATCTAGAAGGCTTATAGGTCTAACTCAAAGTACATACATAGACAAGGTCATGAAATGGTTCAGAATGCAAGAATCCAAGAAACGATTTTTGCCCTTGTCACATGGCATGCCTCTCAGTAAGACACAGTGTCCTACAAATGAGCAGGAACGAAGATGCATGACTAAGATTCCATATGCTTCGTCTAAAGGATCTATCATGTATGCCATGATATGTACTAGACCAGATGTGTCATACTCATTGAGCGCAACAAGCAGGTTTCAGTCTAATCCAGGTGAAAGTCACTGGATAGCTGTTAAAGAATCTTTAAGTACTTACGAAGAACTAAGGACCTGTTCCTAGTCTATGGAGGTCAGGAAGACGAGCTCGTTCTAAAGGGTTACACTGACGCAAGCTTCCAGACAGACTCAGACGACTTCAGATCGCAATCAGATTATTTAAATGGAGGCGCTGTGACATGGAAGAGTTCCAAGAAATGTACTGTGGAACATTCTTCAACGGAAGTAGAGTATATAGCCACTGCAGAAGCGGCTAAAGAAGCTGTTTGGATAAAGAACTTTTTGGAGGAGCTAAGAGTAGTTCCGAGCATCTCGAAACTAGTGGATCTATATTGTGACAACAATGGAGCGATCGCACAAACAAAGGAACCGAGACCTCACCAAAAGTCCAAGCACATACTGTGACGCTTCCATCTAATCAGAGAGATCATACAAAGGGGTGATGTTAAAATGTGTAAAGTGCCATCGGACGACAATGTCACCGATCCATTAACTAAACCACTCCCGCAAGCGAAGCATGAGGGTCATGTTAGGTATATGGGCATAAGATGCTTAGAGTTGGCCTAGTGCAAGTGGCAGACTGTAGGATTAGTGCCCTAGGCCAAATGTATTTGTGCTAGGAAATGGATTATGTATTAAGACATTATTATTTATTCAATAAAGGTTGTTTCTTATATATATATCTGTGTGTATGGATTGTGAATGAAAATTTCTTATATCAACCAAGAATGACACTTTGGGTTCACGTCATCAGAATACGTGATTCTGATAGTAGAACTGTGAACGAACGAATGACATTCTAAACTGTCCCTAGTGATATGTAGGATGTTTATAGAGATAGACATACTTCAGGTAAGAAGCTGCATATCCACACTAGTATATTCGCACGCTGGATGATTATGTTCTGCTGATTATGGACATGGAGATGTCAATTCTGGAATATAGGTACGTGTTAGAGAACACGTATTAGACTGACCACACTATGAGAATATGCATGGTATATGTCATTAGTGATTCTCATATGAATAGTGTGCTTGTTCCTACGACCTGAGTTTACCATGGATTCCTGTATGAGGAACTGCATACTTTAATATGATCCTACGTCATCCATAATGGGATGATCATTAGGGTCATCGTTAGATATGCACTGAATCATGACGAGTAATGTGAGTGACCAAGATGGAATTTGTTCCTCTCGTTAAGAGGGAGATATCTCTGGGCCCCCTGATGAACTAGGACTGACGGATTGCATGGCCATGCTCAAAATGGATTAACATGTATTGTTAATATCATTTTGGATTTACTCAGTCTAATTCTCGATCAGGAAGATCCGAGGTATAAAATTTAAATGGCTAATCTCGTACTTTTATTCCCTTAACGTAGATCCTAGGGTGGGTTAAATCCATAGGTTCCGTTGCGCATGTAACGTACATGGCTATGGATTTCCCAGCAAAGATTACATCAGAGATCTAAAGCTCATACCATATTTGTATATTTAAATTCCATGTATAACAAAAATTAGGGTTTATCGTGAAATCAGCATTATTCCTTGGGAACGGAACTATTCTGTTATAAACAAAACTATTCCGTTCGCAACGGAAGTACTCCGTTCTCAACGGAGACGTGCTGGAAATTCGTATTTTCTTTTGTTTTAGTTCCGTTTCGAAAACGGGTTTCAAAAAACTAATTCTTGATACTCTAGGAAATCATAATATCCAATATTATATTCCCAGAAACTATTTCCGTGATGTTTTGAAATAATATTTTTCAAAACCCTAAAATTTATTATACTAGAATTTACTAAATTTTAAATATGTAATCGATGATTATTTCCTTAACGAACGCTCTGATGCCACTGTTGGGAATTCCATAGCCATGTATGTTACATGCGCAGCGGAACCTATGGATTTAACCCGTCCTAGGATCTACGTTAAGGAAATAAAAGTACGATATTAACTATTAAAATTTATACATCGGATCTTCCTAATCCGCGAGACGAAGAACGGATGTAGGTCTGAATTTTTCTGACTTGCAACCTTCTCCTTCCTGAAGCTCGACTCGCGACCTCCCAGCTTCTCCAACGGATGAAGATCGATCGCTCGCAAGTTCTCAAGATAGAGAACCTCTACTCGTATCCACGTGAACGTTAGACGTACGAAATAACCGGACTTGGCTAGACAAGTCCGAAAATACTTTCCGAAAATCACTCAAAATTTTCTCTCTCTTTTCTATGTAATAGACGGCCTCTAAGGCTTCTGAATTGTGTGTTAAATAGAGAGACTCTACCATTCTATTTATACTAGAGAGAGAGGAGAACGATTGCTCAGTTACCATAACTAAAAAACCTAATCTGCGCCTATTCCGTTGCCAACGGAACTATTGCGTTGCCAACGGAATAGGTATTTCCATAACGGAAAACTTGGCTGCTAAGGATATTACAGTTTCCATATATATTCCGTTGGGAATGGAACTATTCTGTTTCCAACAGAATGGAACTGTTTTGTTCAATCAATTATTCAATAATTGATTATTTCGTTCACCAATTTATACATCATATGTATAACTGTTTTGAGGCATATTCATCCCGCACGAATGGAGTTCATTGTGTGACCGTGTAGGTTCCATTTAACGCTAGCAACGATCTTCTAAAGATCGTAAGTCATGAGTAACCCCTAGACGGATGTAAGATCATATTAAAGTATGCAGTTCCTCGTCATGATTCAGTGCATATCTAATGATGACCCTAATTATCATTCCGTTATGGATGACGTAAGATCATATTAAAGTATGCAGTTCCTTATACAGAAATCCATGGTGACCTCAGGTCGTAGGAACAAGCATACTATTCATATGAGAATCACTAATGACATATACCATGCATATTCTCATAGTGTGGTCAGTCCAGCATGTGTTCTCTAACATGAACCTATATTCCAGACTTGATATTCCTATGTCCATGATCAACAGAAAATGATCATCCAGTCTATGAATATACTAGTTTAGATATGTAGCTTCTTACTTGAAGTGTGTTTATCTCTATAAACATCCCACATATAACTAGGGACGATTTAGAATGTCAGTCGTTGGTCCAGAGTTCTACTATTAGAATCACTTATTCTGATGACGTGAACCCGAAGTGGCATTCATGGTTGATAAAAGAAATTTACATTCACAACCCATACACACAGAAATATAAGAAACAACCTTTGTTGAATAAATAATAATGTCTTAATACATAACCCATTTCCTAGTACAAATACATTTGGCCTAGGGCACTAATCCTACAACTCTTGCCTTTTATGAAATGTGCATCATATGCTCAGTGTATTATCCCATCTTGTACCCTGAGCCCAAGTCCGACTTGCTTGCTCAGTTAAGTTTAACCATGTATGAGTATCGGCAAAGCAGTTTGTAGCACACTCGAAATGGAATCCAGCACACTCAGCTTTGGCATGACCCATGCTGGACACCATTTCCTGCGTACCTTCCTTTACAAAGACAATCCCCCATATGCTCAGCTTTGGCATGACCCACATGGAAGACTGTCTAAGTACCGAGGGCTTCAGTGACATGGAGGCCACTTCCTTACTTAACATTCTGAGCCTATTACTCACAGAAACATTCTGAGCCTTTTTAGATTTATAAATATAAACATCACAGAAACAAGTCAAATATGGTATGAGCCTATTACTCACGAGCGATCATGAGGTTCCTAATCCTAGATCTATCTCCAGATTATAGGTGAATCTTCAACGAACCCTTCATTGTGTGTGTGCGAAGATCCAATGCCATCTTCTGAAGATTGCGCCAAGATCTTTGTCTCGTAGTCTTCATATAATATATATCCTAACAATTATCCTATTGTTAGAAAAGTAAAGCACAATTTGGACAACTCACTGATTGCCATATATTACAACTTTGGACAACTCACAGGTTGCCATAGATACCAAATAATATTACAAGCATTCACACATAAGATTACATCACAGAACAATCACAGATCTAAGGCTCATGCCATATTTAAATAAAAATTTCATGTATAACAAAAATTAGGATTTTCGCAAAATTTAGCCTTATTCCATTGGGAACGGAACTATTCCGTTCTCAACGGAGCCTGTGCTGAAGAACTGATAATTCCCATTATTCCGTTCTCAATGAAACTATTCCTTTGAGAACGGAATGCTGCTGGAAAATTCATTTTCCTATTGTTTTTAGTTTCGTTTCCAAAACTTATTTCGAAAAACTATTTCTCGAAACTCTAAGAAATCATAATATCCAATATTTTATTCCTAGAAACTACTTCCATGATATTTTGAAATAATATTTTCAAAACCCTAAAATTTATTATACTAGAATTTACTAAATTTTAAATATAATCGACGATTATTTCCTTAACGAACGCTCTGATGCCACTGTTGGGAAACCCGTAGCCATGTATGTTACATGCGCAGCGGAACCTACGGGTTCAACCCTTCCTAGGATCATCGTAAAGGGAATAAAGGTACGAGATTATGCTATTAAAATTTATACCTCGGATCTTCCTGATCCGGGAGAGAGAAGCGGATGTAGGTCTGAGCGAACTTCCGTCTTGCTTCCTTCTCCTTCGTACTCCTAAAGCTCGACTCGAACGAATTCCTTGCTTCACCTAGGGTAAAGAAATTGATCGCTCGTAAGTCTTCAAAGCAGAAGACCTCTACTCGTATCCACGTCGAACTTCGAATCGTCGGAATAACCAGTCTCAGCTAGACGAGTCCGAAAATTCTTTCGGCAGGCTCTCTCTCTTTCTCTCTGTATTACGGCAGCCTGAGGCTCTGTAATGTGTAATAATAGAGGGAGACTGCCCCTCTATTTATACTAGAGAGGGAGGTGAAGGATTGCTTACTTACCATAACTAAAGCCCTAATTACAGCGCTTATCCGTTCCCAACGGACCTATTCCGTTGCCAACGGAATAGGGTTTCCTAATCTGAAAACTTCGCTGTCGAGAAATTGGCTGAGTTTTGTTGGCAAAGGAACTGTTCCATTGGCAACGGAACTTCCGTTGGCAACGGAACTGTTCTGTTGCCAACGAAACTATGCTGATTTTCGCACAATCATTCAAATCAATCATCCAATGATCGATTATTTCCTTCACCTATTTATACATCATATGTATAACCATTCAAGAGCATTTTCTTCCCGATTTGATGTTACTCTATGTGTGACCGTGTAGGTTCCATTTAACGCTGGCAACGATCTTCCAAAGATCGTAAGTCATGAGTAACCTCTAGACTGATGTCATGACTACCCATGTTAAATGAAATGATCAGCGATCATAAACCTATCTGAATTGACATTTGTTTATTCCTTTTGTTCTACGATATACATCTTGATCACAAGTCACGGTAATATGTCATCCTTGAGTTTGATCAAAGTCTCTTTCCTGATTGAGAATTAGACTGAATAAATACAAAATGATATTAACAACACATGTTAATCTATTTTGAGCATGGCCATGCATTTCCTTCAGTACTAGTTCATCAGGGGGCCAAGAGATATCTCTCTCTTAACGAGAGGAACAAATCCCATCTTGGTCACTCACATTCCTCGTCATGATTCAGTGCATACCTAATGATGACCCTAATGATCATCCCGTTACGGATGACGTAAGATCATATTAAAGTATACAGTTCCTCATACAGAAATTCATGGTGACCTCAGGTCATAGGAACAAGCCCATTATTCATATGAGAATCACTAATGACATATACCATGCATATTCTCATGGTGTGGTCACTCTAGTACGTGTTCTCTAACACGTGCCTATATTCCAGACTTGACATCCCTATGTCAATGATCAGCAGAACATGATCATCCAGTCTGCGAATATACTAGTGTGGATATATAGCTTCTTACTTGAAGTATGTTTATCTCTATAAACATCCCACATATCACTAGGGACGGTTTAGAATGTCATTCGTTTGTTCACAGTTCTACTATCAGAATCACGTATTTTGATGACGTGAACCCGAAGTGTCATTCATGGTCGATCTAATATACGTAAATATATCAGTCACCCATACACTCATTCATATATGAACTGAATAAACATGTTTCTCATAATCTAATCTCTAGTCCAACACTTTGGCCTAGGGCATAATTCCTTCATATATGTCATGATCAAAAGGCATGATGTCATCCTTGAGTATGATCAAAGTTGCTTTCCTGATCGAGAATTAGACTGAGTAAATACAAAATGATATTAACAACACATGTTAATCCATTTTGAGCATGGCCATGCATTTCCTTCAGTCCTGATTCATCAGGAGGGCCAGAGATATCTCCCTCTTAACGAGAGGAACAAATGCCATCTTGGTCACTCACATTCCTCGTCATGATGCAGTGCATACCTAATGATGACCCTAATGATCATCCCATTACGGATGACGTAGGATCATATTAAATATGCAGTTCCACATACATGAATGCATGGTAAGCTCTGGTCGTAGGAACAAGTACACTATTCATATGAGAATCACTAATGACATATACCATGCATATTCTCATAGTGTGGTCAGTCCAGTATGTGTTTTCTAACACGTACCTATATTCCAGACTTGACATCCCTATGTCCATGACCAGCAGAACATGATCATCCAGTCGGTGAGTATACTAGTGTGGATATGTAGATTCTTACCTGAAGTATGTTTATCTCTATAAACATCCTACATATCCCTAGGGACTGGTTATAATATCATTCGTTGGTTCACATTTCTACTATCAGAATCACTTATTCTGATGACGTGAACCCGAAGTGTCGTTCATGTTTGATATAAGATATGTAAATATATTAGTCACCCAGACACTCATTCATAAATGAGCTAAATAAATATGTTTCTCATAATCTAATCTCTAGTCCAACACTTTGGCGTAGGACACAATTCCTTCATGCTCGATTGAGTTTGAGTCATACAAAACCTGGCCAACATAACATTATTAATAAATTTGTCAATTGAGTCAAGTATTCGTAAATACAAAATGTATTGTAAAAAATTACAAATTCAATAATGTAGTCTTTGTTAGCACATGAGGGAGTTTCTGTACGATATGTCAAAGACATAACCGGTAACGTGAATAGAGGAATAGTTTCTTAACAGTCGCGCCTATCGTTGCGCACTGATCTATGATTACTATTTTCGGATAAATATCATCCATACAAGAAAGAAAGATTGCGATCTTCTCGTCGGACAGTAGCGTATAACAAAGTGAACGAACTGGCCGTGGTGATTGACAACAATAAATGGCACAAATGGCATGTCATAGATAATAAATGAATGGTTACTCATGTTAAATATAGTGTGTCAATTCAACTGATATCTTGACATGTAGGAAAAAAGGGGTCAAATCAACTGTCAAAATCGTTATTTAATATGGCAACGTCTTGTTTACCAGTTCAACTTATCCCGTTTGACAGTGAGCATGTCAAATGTGCCACGTTTGACAGTTGGAGCGCCCGGTTTAACACCTCCGTACTAGCGCAACACTACCTCTGGGGATTCTAAGGGTCCGAATATATTTTTTCTTACGACAAATGGTACAAATATTGTCCACTAGCAAAATCTCCGCCACTTTGCGCGATAGATTTTGGACAATAACCATTGCATGTCATGGACGCATGTGGAATACATATTTAAACATTATACAAAAATCAATTAAGTACAACTTAATTTATAACATTTACATCTAAACATCACAAAAGGTTAATACATGTCTAAAGTAAGCAAAACTAAAGTCCAAAAAGATTAAAAAGTAAACATTTAGTGACAATATTCAGAAGAAAGCAACATTCGATATTTACCCACGCAGATAATAACATTCTCAAGGATATATTTACATCCAAATAAATTTTGGGTTCTCAATTAACTTAAAAATCAAGTATCTAAGTAAAAAAGAAATAGAAAATATCAAACAATATAAAATTCCACCTATAAAAATAGATTAAAAAGTTACAATATCAAGAAGGTATGTGTCCTTGTACTAAATTAGATAAAAATGTTACAATATTAAGGAAGAAATTGCATATCAAGCAGCACAGAAATTACTCCAACCTGACCCAGTTGATCCAACTCATTATATCATCTTCCAAAACAAAATCCAACTAAGACTAATGTTGCTCCATTATAAGTAAATCTAGCATGTAAAGAATGCAGTATAAGTGTTGATTTTGTAATCTGAATGTGCAAATCACTGCGCAGGGACTATACTAATCTTCTCTGTATCGTTCCAATTTTAACGGATGTCTCTGAAGAGACGACATTTGATATTTAGACAATTAAGTGATAAAAGAGCACTTTTATCTGTAATGAGTAAACAAATGTTCAATATTAATTTCTTAAAAAAAATGGAAAAAAGAGATGATGTTAAAGGCATGTAACTTAGGGCAGGAACATTCTTATGGAAAAAAATTCATGCTCATGCTCAAGTCTACCAAGTCCACCGGATATATCTTCAGACCTGCACAAACAACAACTATGTCAAAACTATAGCCTATACAGTAATAGCAGCTATTTACTGTATAATTATTGGGTTTTTTTACTTGACTGTGCTTGGATATTTATTAGGTCTTACTCAATTTATAATATTTTCTAAATTAACCCATGTTATCCTTTACGCATCTTTAATATTGCAATTAAATGGAAATAGACTAATACGACATGGAAAATCAAATAAACAAAGGGAAAAGTTGTGGGTATATCTGCTATTGATCAAATTTGACTAGTTAATTTCGGCAAAGGGGTTCAGTTAGATCACCTTTAGATTTGTCAAATCCAAGATATTCCAAATGAATCACCAATCAGCAAAGAAAAAACAATGCATATCTGACTAAATTATAAAAAAAAATGCAGTCCTTGTAACAAAGAATATCAAAAAAACACAATTAATTAAAAAGATAGGTGTTCATACTTACAGGTGGGGCCACCCATAATCAGGAGAATAAGGATTCGAACCCGCTTTAGCTGATTTGTGCCATATTGTTAGTTCGCTGCTTTTTTTTATCAACTATTAAATTTATTAGTAAAAATTAGGAGAAATATATTATGAGATCTTTGTTCATGAAACCCAGTGAGGTTTGGTAATTTTACCAGGTTTACTAAAAAGAGTAATTTTGAAATGACACACAATAAAAAGCCTAAATTGTAAATTAGCGACATTACTACCAAATTTTTTCCTATAACAGTCAAGTAAGTCGAATGTTATCCTATCAAGGCAAAATAAAAGTCAGTCTAATCCAGTTTACATAAACAAATCGCACCGTAAAAACTCAAGAAACTAATTTTAAAACTTAAAATGAAGAGGATATTAGTACAAACCACAAAAGAAAAGTCATAGAGAGATTCTAGGAGGATGTTATGGGACCGCTAGATTGAAGCTCCAATAGAGCCAATCGCGTCGTGATTCAGGTTTAGAGAAGCAGTTGGTATTAGCTCGTTGCAGACAGTCAGCAGGTTCTCTTGACTATGTCGGCTAAGACCTCTTTATCAGGCAACGAAGCAAAGGTAGAAAGAGAAAGGAGCGTGCATGCCATTTTTTGAATGCCATTTTTTGACACTTGCAATCTGAGAGAGAGGTGCGTGACAGAGAGGAAGGTAGGAGACGGAGAGCCCAAAGGAAAAGGAAGGGAAAAAAGTAAAAATGAGTACGGTCGTCTGATTTTGATCGTAGGTTCAATATTAAAAGGGTGACGTGGATAATCCTGGCGAGCATTACGATCATTTCTGTAGCGTTTCTTTCGAAGTTAATGTTATTAGTATTATATGGCAAGAAAACATTTTTGGATGGCATTATAAAGGTTGAACTTTATACATGAACAAATTTATTTCTCACAGATTCAATATAAAACCAAACAATACTTTTGAAGAATAGTCTTGTAGTTTAATTTTCTATATTACTCATAATTTTATGATGAAAGCCATGGACTGGATAGGCGAAACAACCATTTAAACTGATATTCAAAATAAATGAGTAAGTGGGATAAAGAAAAAGATATTACAAATGCAACTATGTTAGAGTTATTGATACACCTCAACATCATAACGTGGTAAATCTCCCAAAAATAAAAAAAAAAACATCATAATATGGTTAGTAACAAATAACCAATTATACAATCAAGTCCATATATACCGAGTTATTCAATTGAGTTTCAATTAATCCTCAATTGTACAAATCTCTCTATTTTAATGCAACATACCTCAAGTTGACTCTCATTCAGGCATCATTGGTTAATCAAATAAACAGAACTGAAACAACAACTAAGGAAATCAACTACTACAGGTACTAAATAAAATTTCAGTCCAGTTCCCATATCACTTGGAACCATATTTTGTACTTACTTTCTAATGAGTTTGATATCATTTTCATCAATTGTTGAGTTGTAATGCATCTTTCCATTAATTGATAAAAGGAAGCTTAATAGACGACCATCACGAATCCTTATTATGTTATGACGAATCTATAGTGGAATAAAAGAAAGAAGCTAATAAGTATTTCCCTAAGCTATAAATAAACATATGCAATAAATTAATTTGAAGTCAATTAGCATTTCCCAAATTATCAAAATGATAACTTTTTTGAAGTTGAAGTACAAAAAATTAGAATGCTGGTACGGTAGCACCATTGCTGACTGGTACATTAAACAAAAATCACCCGAGACAAAAATAAATCTCAACGGTCAATCCAGTTAATAATTGCAGTAGGTAAATAATGATCAATTAACCATTGTAATTAAGCAAATATATCAAATACTCCTAGAAGAGAAAGCATCTGATCTAACTGATCAATCCGAACCTTTTTTTGTCAATTTTTTTGAATTCGAATATCTTGGGATCATTTTATTTTCTGAAATTTGGTGAAAAAAGACCATCAATTTATATTTGGGCAATGTACCTTATCTCTTTACTTTATAGTTAGGGTTGTCGAAATAGGCTCATTCTTCAGTTGAGATTTTGTACCGTTTCAAGTTAACTTCTCTTTACCCCAATATGAGTTCAATTACTTCTAGGAAAGATGAGTAAGCTATGAGAGGAGAAGGAAAATGAAGGCTCATGAAGGTAAGATGAAGTCATATAGAATGGAGAAAGGAAGAAGAGAGTTTGAATGAAAAGAGAGCTTGAACAGACAAAAATGGCCGTCCGAGAGGAGAGAAAAAGAGGAGAAAGAAAAAAGAAGATTGAAATTAAAAAAGAAAGGAACTTGTGCAAACTACAAACCACAGTTCGGTTGAAGGCTTTAGCGTATAAATCGAGACCACCCATATGTCTCCATGTAGGCAATGTAATTTTGGTCCATTGCCACTCTCAATAAACCTTGCGCTGATGTGGAGCATTTGTGTGTAAGTACTGTAGTGAAGACCCTTTAGGATTATAAATATAATATAAATATAAATTATATAATATGATTTTAGTGAATTAGCATGGCCCATATTTATTGATAAAATTATTTTTTGTGTCAAAATTTGTAATGGGTCTCAAATCACCATTAAATGACTCGTTTTCATGTTAATTTCACAAATGAGTCACAAAACATATTTAAAAATATACATGTGTGATCATTTGAAGAAAATAAGAAAATTGTATATAAGATCAAATAGTATAATAGTATAATTAGAAATGATAACAGTCTACACAATACTAAGTAAAAATAATTTAACCTTGCGTCTAGTTTTGAATAAATCTCGAAGCCAACTGTCCCTTTCTATGGCCCTATCCGTTGACCTGATATAAATTTGCTTATGAGGTTCATACTCTGGTAAGAGATGCTCGCACAATCAATATTAGAGTTAAAAGAGCCGCCATCCTCTCTTTGTTTGAGGCTTACTATTTATCAACCCTTTCGTTTCGGAACAAATAGCATCTCACGTTATTTCCACCAGAACTTCGCATGTGCAGGGACCTCGTCTAGGAGTATCACCACACGAACTTCAAAGCCATTGGACCCGTAAGTATTCAGCTATATATGCACTTGGTCACCTTTACCCTAAACCCACTCATATCTCCACTGAACTATACCCCCTCCCTTAAGCCACTCTTCATTCTTTTAAATATATAGTTGAAACCACAAAAACAATTTTCCACAAAATTATAGCAATAATCATATTACTATTAAATCATATTTGTCTTGATTTTGATTATAAAATAGCATCCTAATAAAGTCAATATATTTTATTTTCTGTTAACTTTAGTCAAAGCTTGTCCTTTGATTTTGAAGACCCAAAACGGTCATCTACTTGTCACAATTATACTTAAAAATATAACATATACAAAATTTGATGCAAAAATATTGCAAATGAAAAATAATGAGAATTTTTTGTGCAAGTTCACTTAATTATTGTGTAGATTGAAAGAACAACGAAAATTACATTGTTTTAGTCTACTAAAGTTAGAGGCCCTGTTGGGTCAGATACCAACCAAGCCAATGCTTTGGGCCCCAAGGTTTCAGAGCCCCACACAAAAATTATTTTAAGTTTGATTAATATTTGATAAAATAAAAAATAAATATAAAATCACAAGTCCAACACATATATCAAGTTTTTTCCAACTATGCAATAGCTGTGCGATCTAATATGTGACCCATTAAGTGAACCACTCCGACTCACTTTAGCTGTCAATGTACCAAGTTCGGCCTTATTTATTATTTTCAATGCTTTTAAGAACATACTACTATAGTTTAATCAATAGGAACAATTCATGTAATTACTATTTGGTTTTGATTGGAACTAAAAAAAATTACAGAAAATAAAATTAAAAAATAACACATTCAAATTTGTCAATAAGAAAATATCGCCTGGTTTAATTATATTGCATAATAGTCACCAGCAGAAATTTTATGCACTAAGCAAAATATATTCGTAATGTATTCTTGAGAAATTTCTGATATTAAATGAACAAATGGATAATAATAATAATAATAATAATAATAATAATAATAATAATAATAATAATAATAATAATAACGACCACAACAACAACAACAACAACAGCAACAGCAACAACAACAACAACAACAACAACAACAACAACAACAATAATAATAATAATAATAATAATAACAATACCACCACTAGGTTAGCCTTGGTACCAACCCCATTTATCCATAGATGAGGGGTTCGAATCCCGCGTCTAGCGGATTTGATTTAAAAAATTTAGGTGAAGGCATATGAGCCCACCTAAAAGAGAACAAACATTAAGCGACCGCATGTAGTTCTCCTAAAAAAAATAGTAATAATAATAATAATTACTGCCAGTTATTATTACTGTGATCATCATTATATTTATCTAATTACATCCTATTATTTAAGTAATCCACATATTAGGTCAACCCCATATCACATGCACAATCCCTCATACCTTGTGTCTATAAAAGGGACCTATAACCATCTTACCTCCTCACAGAACAACACTTCAGACCTCAAATTAGGAGTACTAATTATCAGGAACTAGTTGTATAACTTCTCAAAACATTCCATGGCAGCTTCATGTGCTCGTCCATGGATTCCACTTCTCTTGTTCGTATCTTGCTGCCTCTTTCTAGCTATGACAGTTTCAGGTGCCAACAATTCAGGGAAAAAGTTCGGAAAAAGATCCCAAGATCAAAGCTGTCTGGATGAGAAAACAAACCATACCAAGTGCACCGCCACTTGCCCGACTCGCTGCCCCAACAGCTGTCTCGTCATTTGCCCTTACTGTCAAACATTATGCCGTAAGTATCTATTTCAGTGCATATATATACATCATATGACACAAACCATATTCAAACCATTTGAAATTGGTTTGAATATTGCCGAACTCATACCAAAAAGTATACCTCGGTTAATCAACATCCTGCTAATTCCAATTGCCTTATTTGTATTGTTTTGTAGCTTGTGATATTCCCGGTGCTATTTGCGGTGATCCCCGGTTTACCGGAGGAGACGGAAATGTCTTCTATTTCCATGGGAAAAAGGACCAAGATTTCTGCGTAGTCTCTGACCCAGATGTTCATATCAATGCCCATTTCATTGGTAAACGCAATCCCGCTATGAACCGTGACTTCACTTGGGTTCAAGCCCTCGGTATCCTCTTCGGTGATAAACGCCTGTACATTGGTGTACAAAAGACCATGATATGGAACGATGAGTCCGAACACCTCATTATTACCTTCAATGGTGTGCCGGTTGATATTCCAGCTGTTCGAAATGCTAAATGGGTTCCAACCTCAGTGCCTGCATTGTCTATTAAAAGGACATCGAATACAAATGGCGTTACGATGGAGCTGAGGGGGGTTTTAACTATTAGGGCACACGCAGTTCCCATCACTGAGGAAGATTCCAAGATCCACAACTACAGTGTAACAGATGATGACAGCCTAGCCCACCTCGACCTTTCATTCAAGTTCCACTCACTCAGCGATGACGTGCATGGAGTTCTAGGTCAAACATACAGGCCCGACTACGTTAACAAGTTGGACATGACAAAAAGGATGCCAATTATGGGTGGCGGACCAAGCTACCTGTCGTCGGGTATATTCTCCACTGATTGTGCTGTTTCACGGTTCCATGGAAAGCCTCATATAATGATGGTAACCGGAACCAATGAGTATTAATGTGTTGTTATAGGAAATCGATAGTAGCACAAATGTTTGTCAGAACACTACCATCAAAGTGGAACAATAAGGAAGTGTGATATGTTGAATAATAATTAATAGTAGTAATAAGTTGATTATCCATTGTTGGATTGGAAAGTCCAAATGTACTCTGGTTTAATAAGTTGATTATCCATTGTTGGATTGGAAAGTCCAAATGTACTCTGGTTCATTTGGATAATTGTCTTGTTGCATTATTTATCATTTCTTGTCGACTCAAACGGAAGATAATTGAAGTTGAGAGATTTGCTAATATTAGTTATGCTAAATGTGTTTGCCGTGACTAGAACTTAGCTCTTTTTCAAAATTCAAACATGCTCAATCATTTGAGCTAGCAAGTTTTGAGTAAGGGTTGAGAGAAAAGTAGTAAACCACTACGCTAAAGAGCATTGTTATTCCATTATTTACCATAACTAAAACAAAATTTATAACTTAACAGTTGTTATTTTAATAATTGGGATAAAATATAGCTATTATGAAATATAAATAGTTTAAGTTGCAAATATAAAAAATAATGATAAATTAAGAAAGAAACTAATAGGCAATCAAGTGAGATTATGAGGAAATAGCATAGTGCGTTATTTTGCAAATCACTTTAGCACCCACTAGGTAAAACAGTAAAATCCTTGCTCCGCTCTGGGATGCACTTTTTACTAAGAAAAAAGAATATATGATATGATGCTATATGCTTGAAGAGCATACATTGATCATTTATATTTAGAAGTGTTTTTTAGACAACCATGATGAATGAGATGTTAAGCTTGCCAAATATTGCGTTAAATGAGTTCGTTGTGATTCGAACTTTAATATCTACCAAAACTGACGGAATGTCTTATCATTTAAGCTAGCAAATTTTTATTAACCAGTTCTCATCGATTGCTCCGTGGTTTGTATTGCTGTCATAGTCTCCTTTAGGTCTTCCTGGCCTAACTTCTCAACCACTACTATGTCCATAAGACATTACACATTTGCTCTCAAAACACAAAGCGTCTTATTGAAGTTCATGTTACCGATGTCATATGGTTTTGAGAAGATTTTGTGGCCTTTCAATTTCAATGGTGGTTTGTTGTGAATTATGACACTCCTTTCTTTAGTTAGAGACACTCTTTCTTTATAGCTTATCCACATTCCTCAACTAACTATTTCCTGAATAAAATGTGCATTGAAGTACTTTTGACCAAGAAGGCATCTAGACAATGGCATTCGCGAACGATATTCTTACGATGGAATTTTTCTATTATTGACAAACTTCAGAAATTATTTATGTGACTTGTGCTGATCAATTTCTACGGGAATATACCTATGGGATTTCAAGCAAAACAAATTTATATGGAGTAGAATGAAGGAATTGTAAGGAGGCCGAATGATGTATTTGGGTTCCTACACGGCAACCTCACTGGGTTCGCCCTAATTCTGATTCGCTTCGGATGCCGGAAAAGCGCTTTGATAATTTAGGTCCTTCATATATATATATATATATTTGCAGTGTCACAACCTCCACAAAGTCACATACATCTCCTTAGTGTCACAACCTCCACATAGGCACATACATCCAAAATCCAAATCTGATATGTCATATTTGCGGTGTTCAATCTGTAATACATTTTAAAGATTTGAAAATTAAGAATCTTCATTTTACTTTCTATTTTTGCTGACACTAAGTTGGAAATTTCAGCCTTTGATTTTAACCTTACTGATTTACAACCCTAAGTTTATTTCCCCTGTTTCCTTAGACGGTCAGACTTGTCACTACACAAGTTGGTTTATATATTCTAACATCTTTATAATAACAATATTTACATTTAGAGCTTACAAAAATATCTAATTTTCAATCTACAATGATATTGTGCATCTAACCGGTCAAAAGAAGAATGAAAAGGAAAATACCATACATAACTCCATGATTGAAAGAAAGTATATACAATTTTGTGAACACCAAGGAAATGGCGTATTCCAATTTCCAAGAAAATATAAACTATTTTAGAAGTCGAGGATCTAAACATAATTTCAAGAAATTCAAGGGCATTAATATTCCATGGAGATAGATATAAAAAGAAAAAGACTCTTCTTATTATATACGCTATTGATGTTTCGGAGAAAGTCGAGTGAATTCCCTCAATAGTGAAAGAGGACAAAAAAAAGACCAGAAGCACTTTCAAGGAATAAAAAAAGAAAACCAAACTTACAAATACATAAATTGCATTTAATACAGTTAAGAAGAAAATTGGAATGGAGAAATTTTATGAAGACAATCTTTGAAGTTTAATTTTAGTAGGATAGCGCATATATTCATGTTAGCAATGGCGATTCAAGCTTGCAAATTATTGAGATCATAAAGACCTTGATATCCAGCGAACATCTGTTAGCACTATCATTTGCACCTATATATAAAAAACATGCATTAATAATAGAAGTAGTAAATAATATAATAAAACAGCAACAATGATGAAGATACTCGAAGCCTTGTTTTTGAAATAATCACTCAGAAGCTTTAGCAGCTTTACCCAAACAACTAACAATCCAATGCACTTCTGGAGTTGTTAATATACCCATGTCAATACATGAACAATTCAAGCTAAAGCTTAATTTCAGAAGGGTAAATTTGTAAATTTTAATTTTGAGAAGGGTATAAATGAAAATCTGCCAAATTGCCTGGGCACAGATCAATGGATAGAGCTATTGATCCTGCAGAGCCATCTCAGGTAATATTAAATCATCAATTTTATTAGACATCTTTGTACTGGCACCAGCTTTACAACTACTCACAAAGGAATTAAAATCACATTTATCAAAATTAGAGTTTCAGTCCAGTTGGAATAAGCTGAGACCCTCATGGATTCGGTTTCTGAAGGCCCAAATTCAATCTACATAAGAGTCAATCTGAATTTATTTTATTATGTGATGAAATTCCAGATAAGCTGTCGGTATTTCTACATGTACTGGTCTAAATTTCTAATTTTATGTTACAAATATTCTGTTTAATATTTTGAAAATTCTTGACGTACAAAGCTGTGAGATTAGCTCTGGAATCAATATTGGTAACACTCTCGTATAGGATTATCATACCCATTATTTATTGCATAGTAATTAACTCCAAGAACATCATAAGATCCTTTGAGCTTCTCAATTTCCTCCGTTCTGAAGTTTGGCAAATGATTTCCGAGTATTTCTCTCATAGTTGCCAGATGCTCTTGCATATTACAATCGGACTGCCAAAGAGACACAAATTCATTTTTCTCTTATTTTCCTTTATTGTGTAGCCCTCTTTCCATCTAAAACTAAATTTGAAGGAATTACTTGTCTTGGGGGTATAAAAATGTTTCTCCTCTTTTGCGAATTTCATACCAACTGCACAAAAGTAAATTATATTTTAGTTTAACCAAATCTGATTTTACTCAAATAGTAATAGTGAGTTTAGTTAAGCAATCATTCAAAAGTGAAATGTGGAAATATAAGGGTTAAAGATGTAAAACCTTCATGTAACTAAAAATAAATTATGCACTAAACAAAAAAAAATTATATTAGGTGTTTTGTTTTTTGACATTACTCAATCTCGGCCTCCCTTATATTTTCTTTCTGTTTCCGCCCCTGTCCCCATCCTCTAGAAAAATGTAACAACAACAATAACATACATAAATTAGACTTAATTGTTCTAATTTGTGATAAATAAAGAAGTCTTTCTAGTAGAAAAGAATCTTACAATGCTTTCTTGCATTGCAAAATCCTTGAAATAAAGGAAGCAAAATTCTGATCTTAATACGTCCAATCCAGTAGGTTTGACTCCAAAATTAGAGGGAATAATTCTTCAATGGAGTTTTTAGAGATTTGAGTTGTCACGAATGGCAAGACAAAGAGCAGCTAGGCCGGTCGAGACGGAGAAAGATACATGGGAGGGAGTAAGTAGCCGACTGAGCTGGAAAAAGAAAGAAGCCACGAAAGAGAGCGAGATGAGGGGTGTGTTGTTTTCTATGTTGCACCGATACGGATACGGGTATCGTATCCGATACGATACGGACACGGCGATACGGCAATCTTGAAAAAGCTCCGGATACGATACGGCGAATAGTATAATTAGTAACGTTTTTTTTTTTTCGTAACGGTTCTTTAATAAAAACCGTTACTAATAGTGTAATTAGTAACGGTTTTTACGAAAGAACCGTTACAAAATGCATAAATAGTACAATCCGTAACGGTTTATAATAAACCGTTACGGATTTTGGCAAATCTCAGAACGGTTCTTTCGAAAACCGTTACTAATAGAGTAATTAGTAACGGTTGTTATCAAAGAACCGTTACATTAAAAAACCGTTACTAAATTAAAAAAAACTGTTACTAATATTAAAAACCGTTACAAATCTGTAACGGTTCTTTAATTAAAACCGTTACTAATGTTTAATGCCCTGTATACATATTATTTTATATTATTTTTTTAAGTAATTATATATAATAAATTCAAATAAAATGCAAAAAGAACTAACTAAATTTTGTAACGGTCTTTATAAAAATCGTTACAGATATAGACTATTTGTAACGGTTCTTTTATAAAAACCGTTACAGATATAGACTATTTGTAACGGTTCTTTTATAAAAACCGTTACTAATTCACAATTAGTAACGGTTTTTATAAAAAACCGTTACAAAGTTGCTTAAATAGTCAAAATCGTTACAGATTTTAAAAAACCGTTACTAATATTAAAAAACTGTTACTAATCTGTAACGGTTCTTTAGTAAAAACCGTTACTAATTTATCAAAAAATCAAAATCCGCCGCCCTGCCGTGTCCAATCCGTATCGCTCCGTGTCCAAGCCGTGTCCTATCCGTGTCCGTCCGTGTCGGGCCGTGTCCCGCCGTGTCCAAACATTTTTTTATTATTAAAATAATACGATACGCCACGTGGCGTATCGGAAACGTATCGGAGCCGTATCGGTGCCGTATCCGTGTCCGATATGTATCCGATACGCGTACGGCTGCTTTTTTGAAGTATCCGCGTAACATAGGTTGTTTTGCTCACAAAAGTGAAGAGGATTTTTTACCTCACATGTAAAATGCTCTCCATTTCAGTTATTCCTCTCTTCTCCATTGATTCTTTTTAGCCCTTGATTTTTTGATTCAACGGATGAGACAAAAAGAATGGCAAGCTAGTAAAACAATAATTTTTTAAGAATTAAAACCTATTATGAATTTGCTAATTTGAATATTTTACGACATATCTCAAGTGTTAACAGCTCTTATCTAGAACAATCTTGTGAGCTGAGTGTGCTAGAAATTGCTTTGCCGATACTCATATATGATTAAACTTAATTGAGCAAGCAAGTCAGACTTGGGCTAAGGACACAAGATGGGATAATACACCGAGTATAAGATACTGATTCCATAAAAGGAAAGAGTTACATATGATGCAATTGAAAAGTGTTCCTACCAAAATAGTTGAGCATTAAGGGTTGCGCCGGATATAGTTGAGCACTTACTTCTCAATGAAATACGGATCTTGACTCTCTATGAAACTTCATTTAATTGAAGATTCCGAATCAATACTACTGAAGATAGTTGATTTGAAGAAAATAGTGCGAGTACAATATAAGAAACACCAAAACAAAATAACCCCAATGAATAAATAATAATGGCATTTTACATTTTAAATTGTAGAATAATGGCAAACAATAACAATTCAACTGGGGTGAATTTGTGATATATCCATGAGAAGGATAAGCTCAATGGGTCTAACTTTCTGGACTGGTTTAGAAACCTGAGAATTATTCTCAAGGCTGACAATAAACTCTTAGTCATAGAAGAACCTTACCAAGAGGAACCAGCACAGGGAACCACAAGGGCTGTCCGGGACGCATATGCTAAATATGTCAAAGATGATATAGAGGTAGCCTGTCTCATGCTAGCGACCATGACCTCCGAGCTTCATGGTTGAACTGGAGTACATGGTTGCACACGATATGATCGTAACTCTCAAGGAAATATTCCAAGAGCAGGCTGGAGTTAAGCGCTACAAAGCAACCGTCTCTCTTACTAATACAAAGATGGCTGAAGGTTCATCTGTGAGTGCTCATGTACTCAAGATGAAGAGTTACCTTGATCAATTGGAGAAGCTTGGTTCAGCTATGCCCAGAGAATTGGTTGTTGACATAATTCTCGGGGCGTTGCCTCCTAGTTTTAAGCAATTCATCATGAACTATAATATGCATCAGATCGGGAAATCCATCACTGAGTTTCATAGGATGCTTAAGAATGCACATGAGGATATGAAGACAAATGTTGTCAACGCCGTCCTAATGGTTCACAAGAAGAAGGGTAAGAAGACCGGGAATAAGAACAAGGGTAAAGGCAAGGTGTTGCCTAAACCTAAAATCAAGAAAGATAAGGACGGAGTTTGCTACCATTGTAACAAGGTTGGCCATTGGAAGAGAAACTGCAAACTCTATCAGGACGAAATCAAGAAGGGTAGTGTGACTACCACTTTAGGTACTTTTGTTATTGAAACTAATTTACTTACTCCTAAATCTTGGGTATTGGATACCGGATGTGGTACTCACATTTGTAATGATGCGCATGGGCTACAAAGGAGTTGAAGGTTAGCTAAGAACGAAGCTGACCTACGTGTAGGAAATGGAGCAAGAGTTGCTGCATTAGCTGTAGGAACTTATTTATTGATTTTGCCTAGTGGACTTGTATTAGTACTTAATAATTGTTATTTTATACCTGCTATGAGCAGAAATATTATTTCTATTTCTAGTCTAGATTTGAATGGTTATAAATTTGTTATTAAGAATAATATTTGTTCTATCTTAAAAGATAATCTTTTCTATGGCAATGTTCTATTAGAAAGAAGTCTTTACGTGCTAGATCTTAAGAAAGAGAATTATAAATCTATATATAACATTAACACTAAACGATTTACACCGAATGACTCAAAATACGACATACCTCCGGCACTGTCGCTTAGGCCATATAAATGAGAAACGCATTTCTAAACTCCACTCTCATGGACTTTTAGACCCATTTGATTTGGAATCATTTGAGACGTACGAGTCATGTTTACTTGGCAAGATAACTAAGAAACCCTTCACAAAAGTTGGTGAGAGGGTCAATGACTTATTAGAACTCATACATACTCATGTATGTGGACCAATGAGTACGCCGGCTAGAGGTGGGTATCGGTACTTCATAACTTTCATGGACGACTTCAGTAGATATGGTTATGTCTACCTAATGAAGCACAAGTCTGAATCCTTTGAAGTGTTCAAAGAATTTAAGAATGAAGTACAAAATCAACTTGACATGAAGATTAAAGCACTTCGATCTGATCGAGGAGGCGAATATCTGAGTCAGGAATTTGAGGATCATCTCAGAGAATGTGGAATAGTTTCACAACTGATTCCTCCAGGAACTCCTTAGTGGAATGGAGTGTCCGAATGGAGGAATCGAACCTTATTGGATATGGTTCGATCGATGATGAGTCAAACGAATCTTTCAACGTCTTTTTGGGGTTATGCCCTTAAGACAGCTGCATTCATACTGAACAAGATTCCATCAAAGGTGATTCCAAAGACACCATATGAGATATGGACAGGGAATAGTCCCAAGTTATCTTTTCATAATATTTGGGGATGTGAGACTTATGTCAAACATCAAGCTTCCGATAAGCTCGGACACAAATCTGATAAGTGTCTGTTAATGGGATATCCTAAAGAGACAAGAGGATATTACTTTTACAACCCAACGGAAAAACAAAGTGTTTGTTGGCCGCAATGGTGCTTTCTTAGAAAGAGAATTTGTCTCCATGAGAAGCAGTGGGAGTAAAAGTACAACTCGAAGAAATTCGAGACTCACCTACAGTTATAGAACCTGTGACGAAAAACCAAACAAGCTCTAAAGAGTTGGCAAGCTTGAAACACAACAAACTCAACGTAGATCTAGTAGGATTCGTCATGAGCCCGAGAGATACAGATTTCTCGTATCTAATGATGATGATGTGATATTCATAGATGATGAACCCACGTCCTACCAAGAGGCTATGAAGAGTCCTGACTCTCAGAAATGGTTAGAAGCCATGAGAGCTGAGATGCAATCCATGCAAGGCAATTAAGTCATATATATAGATAATAGTATATTAGTTGGATGATGATCACGTTTTACTGATTATGGATATTGGATATCAATTCATTAACATAAAAATATGTTGAAGAAAATATGTTGGATCGACCTACTATGAGAAGATACATGGTATATTTCATTAGTGTTTTCTCATATTCTAATATATAAGTAGTTCTTTGACTTGAGGTCATCATAGATTCCTACATGTATATCTTCGTACTTTAACATAGTCAAGTGTTATATTTAACCAGATAATTATAAAAGCTATGGTCGGGTATTTAGTAAACCATGAATTGGAATGTGAATGATTAAGATAGAATTTGTTACTGTGGGATACGAGAGAGATATCTCTGCCCCCCTGATAAATTGAGACCGAAGGATAACACACAGCCATGTATGAAAGAATTAACATGTTGTTAATGTCTTTTAATTTATTCAGTATAATTATAAATTAGGAAATAGAATTGATCATATTAAAGATGACATAAAATCATGCCTTATGATCAATATAAATATTGTTTAACAAAATGACTAAATACATAATTGATGCTTAGGTTATCATCACGTATCATTCATTTAATTTGGGTAATCATAACATCATACTAGCGGCTACTTATGATTTATAAACTTAGAGTTTATTGCCAACATTAAATAAACCTACAGGATCACACACAAACAAAACTAACTTGGTTGGACACAGAAAATCAAAAGGAAGATGAAGAGGTGTAAGTATGGGATGCTATAAATAGATTAAGGGGTCGTATGATTAGGTCAGAAGAAGATTCAAAAAACCCTTGCCGCCTTTTGAGAAAGAGAAACTGGATTCTAGTACATCTCGGTTTCTCCGCCAATGAGTGAGGTTCACGTGTGAATACGTGTAGAGGGTGATTCCGAAGTCGTAGCGCCTTTCGTGTTCAGATCCATGAAGAGAAGCAAGGAGATCGTGAAACCCTGCTAACCAGATTTGCCAAATCCGATGTATGAAATTTGATTTCTTTTCTAAATTGAGCGATATACATGGATCCTTGATGAGGAAATGGGTACAATTTTATTCAATTGTGCTTTATTTGATTGCACATTTCCTTTCACATAGTTCCGGAAGTGAAATTTTCGTACTAACCGTACGGTTTAAGTGAAATAACCAACATGAAAAGAGTTTATCAGTGAAAAATAAAAATAGTCAAAATTGGGCTCTTATTATGATACAGCCAAAAGAATGTCGGTTAACCGTTAACACAATGTATCAATGGAAATAAACTTTAAATATTAACATACTGATAATAATTCAACAAAAAAAAATAATTTATCATATGATCTATATTATCTAATGCAAAATGACTCAACAGCTGTAATATTATTATTATTCAATCTAAAATATCAATAACCACTTCATCATTAAGTGGATTAATTTGAACCGAGTCTATCATTTTAAACTGAGCCTGTTTTGCCAGTTCCTCAACCGAAACCTTGATATCATCTACACGTGTTACATTCGGATCCATTTTCGGCCCAAGGTATAATGGTCGTATACTCTTAAGAATATACGACACAAAAATCGTGATAAAACAGCGGAAAAAATATAAGAAATATATATAAAATCAAGTATCTAAAGATTTTATTGCATTTAATTATTTTTACATTTATTTTATTGTCTCGATATTTATGTTATCTCGATATGCTGATGACCCTCAACCCAAGTCTTCCAACTAATGAACTTGGAAAATTTTATAAAAAGAAAAACAAATGGATGAGTACAAAAATACTCAGTAAGACATGCTCGCATACAATTAAAAAATGATACTATTAAAATAAGTGATTATATAAATTCATATATAAAAATATTCATTTTAGTGAATATAACTATAAGAAAATAAAATTTATCTTTGGGATATCTATTTTATTCTCACTTGTCATCTCACATTAATAAACACTAGACAGGGGCGGCCCTTGATCAGGCAACCCAAGCCATGGCATAGGGCCTCAAATATAGAGGGTCTCACAATTATATACAAGTACATATATATTTTTTAATTGGCCCATAATATTAAAAAATAGCTAAAGACAATCAACAAGGAAATTTCGGCAGTCAAACAAGAAAATTATAGAATTGCTGAATTTATTTTGTCTAGCTTGGAAATTTAGCCATAGTTGTCATTCTATTTTACTTCCTTACAAAGATATATATTTTCTAAAAAATATTATTAATAGATTGCATACACATTCAATTGAATTAAAAGCAAATCAGCCAACAAAAGAGCAGGATCACAAATCTAGCCGTGTCCATTCTTCCTTGCAAACTGCTTGTCTCTTTTATTTTCTTCTCAAGGTACTTGGCTTTTTATTTCATATTTATTCTGTAATATATTTTGTTCTTTAGAAAATATAAAATAATTTTACCATATGATTTTTTTTTGTTTTAACCTAATTATTAATTGAAAGGAATTTTTATTGTAGTCATGCCGGTTAAAATTTTTTTTTTGTCTGGACATGAAAAAAGAAAAAGAAGGAAAAAAAACTAAATTTCATCCAATCTCAAAAAGGGGGCTATGAATAAGTTTATTAAAAGTAGTAGGCCAACAGAATAATCTGTTCAAAATTTGGAAAGTAAAGATGCACTGAATGGTGGAGATAAACATTCGGTGAATGAAGAAGTTGCAGGTTGCAGATTTGGTAAACAATGACGGTGAGAATGAAAATTTACTGAGTGGAGAAGAAAAAGAGAATTTAGGGGGTACAGAAGAAATCAAAATGAAGAGACAGATGTGGAGGAAACTAGATTATTCAGATTTAATTGATTTGTTTGCCTCTAAGAATGCGAAAAGAGCAAATTTTATATAATTGTGAGTGAGTGTAGTGTTGTGTAATTTTTTGGTACTGCTATATAATTTTTTTGGTATTGTTATGTAATTGCTTTTGAACTCAAAATAAGTAATTGTTGTTTTTTGTGTTGCAAATTATTTTTACTTAATTTGTTACAATATTAATTTCATGTATAAAAAGGCCTCAAATAAATATCACTTTGGGTCTATAACAGCACAGGACCGGCCCTGACACTAGATAATGCTCCATGTCATCGAGTACGCTATAGATACACGTCATTCCGACCTATTTATTGGGTGATTGACGGCTCTATCTTCCACCTACTAAGTACGGTCTTTCACCTACGTAAATCAAAGGTCTTGGCTTCCACCTACCAAGTACGGTTGTATTCGCTTTACTATTATTTTTCACACATCACACCATATCCCGCATACAAAATATTTTCTTTAAAAAATAAACTATTCTCAAATACTTTATTTTATTACTTACTAAAATATCGCTTTGAGTCACATAGGCTCTAGTTAAGTAAAATAAATACTTTTATGTTAATATTCTAATAATTATAATATTAAAATAATTAAGGAGAAAATATATATGAGAAAAAATCGTTACCTCATATGAGAGCAACTATGAAACTTCGAAACTCGCAAAACCATTTTAAAACTCGGCACGTCTTGTTGCCCGACACCGATGCAAACATACTTGTTCTTTTTTTAATAAAAATATGTATGTGGAAGTAAATTTTGTATGACAGAATAAATTGAACAAGGTGAATCTAAGATGGTATAAAGAGAAATATGGAATGTATGAAATATTTTAGTGCAAGATATATTATTATTATTATTATTATTATTATTATTATTATTATTATTATTATTATTATTATTATTATTATTATTATAAATAGTAATTAATTCTAAAAGATTTTCTTTCATCATATTAAGCCACATCATTCAATAATCATGTCCATTGGATTACAAATCTAAAGGTTCATACTTTGACACATCTCACATAATCATGTCCATTGGATTAACAAATTTAAGGATTCATATTTTGACATATCTCACATTATGATTGGACCAAGAAATTTAAGGGTTGATATTTTGACATATTTCACATTATGATTGGATAACAAATTTAAGGGTTGATAGTATTATTATTTTATTATTATTATTATTATTATTATTATTATTATTATTATTATTATTATTATTATTATTATTATTATTATTATTATTATTATTATTATTATTATTATTATTATTATTATTCATTTTCAAATATTTCACTCTATATAGAATATGTATATTTATACGGATGCATGTATGCATGTATGCCTATTTTGATTTTTTATCATATTCGGATGCATATATTATCCATGTGCATGCTAATTTTTTGGTACTTGCAGAGTTTTATCCGAGTGACATGTATCCATATCCGCAAAAAAATTGTTGGGTTTCGGACGTGCATAACGCAGCGAAAAAATAAAAATTTCGTCAAAAACCAATCCGAGGATCCGTGCGTATCGGTTAAATCAAAGAAATAAATCTTAAAGATACTTTTCGGATTACGCTTAATCCATGACGCTCAAACCATGCGTGTTTTCCATGCGCCTCTAAACCGGTTACCGTTCTAATCGATTTTTCGTCCGTCTAGGTCGTCTAGGTCGGATCGTGAAGAAGTCATCTACCGCACACACAATCGGTCTCCACTGAAACTCTCAACAACCCATTCTCATCTTCTTCTTAGGCCGAATAGATCACAAGCGCCGAAAGTACGAACGCCTCTACCGGTATCCACACGAACAAACTTCTTAAAACGGGAAGAAGAACAATATATATGCTAATAACTTATTCTCCTCTTGTACAAGGAAACTGTTTTTCTTCTTCTTATTTTATCTCACAAAATATGTATATATTTCTTCTCATATAATCGCACTCTTTCATTTTTGTCATACAAAATGAAAGCACCCTTTCATAATTTTGTCATACAAATTAGAAAGTATATTTTCTCTCTTTTGTCTCACAAAAGAGAATGTGAAATAATGAGAGAGAGAGAATGATGTGGTGTATCTAATTTTGGAGCCCTCTATATCCTTATATAGAGGTGAAGAGTTATGTCTCTTCAAACTAAAAGATGTGTATGACATCACTCATCATTATCCATATGCCATCATCTAGACTATTCTAGATTACATGATTTTTTGTGCTCGTAGTCTTTATATATATATATATATATATATATATATATATATATATATATATATATATATCACATCTTATCACATAAGATGACAATATCTTTTGTGGTATTCTTATGCAACTTATCATATAAGTCGCTAGGATTTTCTGCGCCCGTTTCAGTTTGTTCTTTGTGTGTGACCTTGTAGGTTCACTTAATGCTGGCAATAGACTTGACAGTCTATAAATCATGAGCGGACTCTAACAAGCCATCATGACTACCCAATTTAAGTGAATATCGGTGATCCGATTTACCTAATCAACAATCACGTATTTAGTCCCTTTGTCACGCGATATCTATATCGATCATAAGGCATGTAATATGCCATCCTTATATAAATCGATTAATATTTCTTGATCCCAAATTAAACTGAACGAGAACAAATGACATTAATAACTCTTATTAATTCATTTGAGTATGGCCATACATTTGTTCAGTTCAATTTATCAAGATGCCTCAAAGATATCTCTCTCATTTATGAGAGGAACAAATCCCGTCTTGATTGCACTCATCCCTCTACATGATTCATTGTATACCTAATCATAACCGTTATGACCACCCAGTTAAAGGCAATGTTAGATTATATTAAAGTATAAAATTACTCATGTTGCGAACCGAGCCAATCTCAGGTCAAAGTACTATAAATACTTTATGTTACAAGAATCGCTAATGACATAAAACATGTAGCATTCTTATGGCGGGTCAGTCCAGTATATGGTCTCTAACATATATCTATTTTAATGACTTGATAACTCTTTATCCATGATCACTAAAACATGATCATCAGTCAACTAACATACTGGCGTACATTTATATCTTGTATATAAATACATATTTATATGTATCCGCAAGTGTATTTGTCTCCACAAATATCCTATAAATGACCAGGACGATTTAGAATAGCATTCATAATACTTTATAGTTTTACTATCAAAGTCACGCACTTTGATGACATAAAGCTGAATTGCATATTCATGATCTATTTTAATTATATTAAAATAATCTATACGCACATATTATATGAAATATCTTTGAATAAATATTATGTTTATTATTACAATCCATCATCTAGGTCACAAACACTTTGGCCTCGGGCATAACACCATCAATATCTCACTTGCACTAGGCCAAATCAACCAAATATCTCATACTCGTTGATCTAAAAGGTATCAATCCATTGACCTAACATGATCACCATCATGTACTTGCGGGATTGGGTTCTTAAATGGATTATCAAACATTGTCATATGCAAATAGTTTGCATATTTTTATGTCCACCATAATCTAAGAAGAATACTTTATCCTTCTCAAGTATATAATCATACTCTTGATTATTATTTAGTGACTTTCACTAGGATTAAACTTATGTGTGCTTGTTGTACTTAATTCACATCACACGTAATTTTATCAAATAATAAAAATATTATCATAGTCTATACTATGAGTTTAAATTAACCATAAATCATGCATTATATGTTTGCACATTATCCATGCCGGTCTTTCTTTTAAAATCGTATTTCCATCTGATGAATCAATCGAATTCAAAACTTGATTGTCTGACATGGATTACATCTCAACTTTCAAAGTCTCTAACCATTAGAGCCTTGACTCATCATAGTCTATTAGTAGAATGTGGACTCATCATCTATGAGTACGAAATTCTTATCATTATTCACGAAAAATCTATATTTTTCGGGCCTGCGATAAATTCTAATAGATCTACATGAATACACTTATATTATATACTCAGATTCTTCAATATTTTTTGAGAGTCTAGTTGATTAATTACAGACTTAATCACTCGTTGAAATCTGAATTAATTTCAATCCGAGCATTACTGTCAGTATGTGGATTTTGGACTTTTGAAATTTACTCCCACTAATTCTTTTGGAAACATACTTTCCAAAGAGATATAATTTTCGAGTAACAAACATTTTGTTCTCATATTAATTATATAAGTAATGTCCTTAATTTTTCTTAGGATATCCACAAACAAGCATTAATCCGATTAAAGACATGATGCTTCAAATAAGTATCATATCCACAAATCTTGATAAAAGATAATCTGATACACCTACCGGTCCATATCTCATATGGAATCTTTCATAACCGTTGTAGATGAAATTATTTTCAGTATGGACGTAATAAGAGCATAACCCCGAAAGAAATAGAAGATATATTTGACTCATCATGATCGAAATATATCTAATAAAGTTCGATATCGCTATCATGATGATCAAATACTTGATTCTCGACTCCTCGATCTCATCGAAGAAATTTGATTTTTCAAAACCAAGTTTATTCTCTACTTCATTATTTGTAAGTTTTGAACTTTTCAAAATATACAAATTTATTGTTTCAATAAAGTGATGAAGTAGTTGATGGTGTTATGCCCAAGGCCAAAGTCTTTGTGACCTAGATGATGGATTACAATAACAAACATATTATTTATTCTAAGATATTTCATATAATATGTGCGTATAGGTTATTTTAATATAATTAAAATAGACCATGAATATGCAATTCAGCTTTATGTCATCAAAGTGCGTGACTTTGATAGTAAAACTATAAATGTTGTGAATGCTATTCTAAATCGTCCCTGTTCATTTATAGGATATTTGTGGAGATAAATATATTTGCGGATACATATAAAATATATTTATATACAAGCTATAAATGTACACCAGTATATTCGTTGATTGATGATCATGTTTTACTGATCATGGATAAATAGTTATCAAGTCATTAACATAGGTATATATTAGAGATCATAAAGAGGACTGACCCGCCATAAGAATGCTGCATGTTTTATGTCATTAGCGATTTTTGTAACATAAAGTATTTATAGTCCTTTGACCTGAAATTGTCTCGGTTCCCAACATGAGTAATTTTATACTTTAACATACTGCCTTCAACCGGGTAGTCATAACGGTTATGATTACGTATTTAATGAATCATGTAGAGGGATGAGTGCAATCAAGAAGGGATTTGTTCCTCTCATAAATTAGAGAGATATCTTTAGGCCTCTTGATGAATTGAACTGAAGAAATGTAAGGCCATACTCAAATGAATTAATAAGAGTTATTACTGTCATTTGTTCTTGTTCAGTTTAATTTCGATTAATATAAGGATGACGTATTACATGCCTTATGATCGATATAAATATCGTGTGACAAAGGGACTAAATACGTGATTGTTGATTAGGTAAATCGGATCACCGATATTCACTTAAATTGGGTAGTCATGATGGCTTGCTAGAGTCCGCTCATGATTTATAGACTGTTAAGTCTATTGCCAACATTAAGTGAACCTACAGGGTCACACACAAAGAACAAACTGAAACGGGCGCAGAAAATCCTAGCGACTTATATGATGAGTTGCATAAGAATGTCACAAAATATATTGTCATCTTATGTGATAAGATGTGATATATATGTATATAAAGACTATGAGCACAAAAGATCATGTAATCTAGAAGAGTCTAGATGATGGCATATGGATAATGATGAGTGATGTCATACACATCTTTTAGTATGAAGAGATATGACTTTTCACCTCTATATAAGGACATAGAGGGCTCCAAATTCACAACACAACACATCATTTCTCTCTAATTATTTCATATTTTCTTTTGTGAGACAAAAGAGAGAAAATATACTTTCTAATTTGTGTGACAAAATTATGAAAGGGTGCTTTCTTTTTGTATGACAAAAAAATGAAAGAGTGCGATTATATGAGAGGAATTATATACATCTTTTGTGAGATAAAATATGAAGAAGAAAAAAAAAGAGTTTTCTGGTGCAAGAGGAGAATAAGTTACTAGCATATATATTGTTCTTCTTCCTGTTTTAAGAAGTTTGTTCGTGTGGATACCGGTAGAGGCGTTCGTACTTTCAGTGCTTGTGATCTATTCGGCCTAAGAAGATGAAAACGAATTGTTGAGAGTTTCGGTGGAGACCGATTGTGTGTGCGGTAGATGACTTCCGCACGATCCGAACTAGACGGCCTAGACCGACGAAAAAATCGGTTAGAATGGGAATCGGTTTAGAGGCGCATGGACAACACGTATGGTTTGAGAGTCACGGATTAAGCGTAATCCGAAAGGTATCTTTAAGATTTATTTCTTTGATTTAACCGATACGCACGGGTCCTCGGATTGGTTTTGGATGAGTTTTTATTTTTCCGCTGCGTTATGCACGTCCGAAACCCAACAGTAGTTTTCTTTAGCACCTTCACTCATTGATGAACATACATCACTATTTATGAGAGCCAATAAGTAACTTGCTTTCACCTTTTCACCTTACTTTGTGAAAGACGTATATGTCATCTTTTCTAATAAATAAGTTACACATGTTTTAAATGATTCAAAATAAAATGAATTTGAAAATCCATCTTAATGGATTTAATAAATGTTCATCTTATTTAAGTAGACCAAGCGACAATACTAGATTTAAATTCTTAATATTAATGTTATAGATGGACTTACAATTATCTTGTTCTATATAACACATAAGGTAATTTTCTATTCAACCATTTCCAAAGAAAAATGACCTTTGTGAATAGTAAATTATTATTCTCAATAACAAATTAATGACCATTCATAGATAAACTCGAACTAAAGATAATATAAAATTTATTGTCGACATTAAATAACAATTATTTATGTCGGCGATAAGTCCAAAAAGACAATGTAAATAAATGAGTTACTTGAGAAAATGCAACGACTTTTACTACATTTGTCACTCATATGTTAACATCATATTTACTCAATAGTCTACAACTTAGTCAGCACATTTTCACAAATGTGTGATTCACATCATGTATCTAATACACATGATGTGAAATAGATAAATTAATTTCTATAATAAAAATGCTTGAAGCGGTAATCACACTACCCTTTCATTCCTTTTTTTATATATATCTTCTTGAGAAATTGTGGTTTCTTTCAATGAACTGATTCATTACGAAAGATACTAACTTCTTACCTAAGACCGAAGCCCTGGCAACATCTTGTCCTTATCTTTGGGAGTACTTTTTACGTTCCTTTTAAGCACGAGAACATCATTGACAATATTTGTCTATGTTCATGTTAACGATTATTAGCATCTTATGCTATTTGTCCTTTTCAAGGACATATCATGAGACATAAATAGATAATTATTCTATTTGAATAATATGCAAAGACTATTATTTTTTAAATATTTCATATAATGGCTCCCACTATTTTTAATCAAATCAATAACCCTCAATCTCATTGATTCGGAAACTTTCAATCCTTGAAGTTTCATAGTGAGACAAGTTCCATATTTCAATTAAGTCCTAAGTGAGATTTGGCTCATCGCCCAGAACTTAACTTATTTAGGTAGGAATAATTCCAATTGTATCTCATACAACTCTTGAATAACATAGGATAAGCATCATATGCCCGACGTATATATCCTATCATATGCCCCGATCTCATGTCCGACTTGATAGCCCAGTTAAGTCAAACCATGTCTAATCATCTGCAAAATAGTACCCAACACACTCAGCTTTGGCATGACCTATGTTGGCTCCCATTTCCCGCATTCTCTCCTCCTAAGATTGTCCCTACATACCCAACTTTGGCATGACCTATGCAGGGTCGATCAGAGTATTGAGAGATTTAGACTTATGGAAGGCACTTCATGACTTAACATTATTTTGAGGGATTTTATCTAATGTTATTGTGCAATCTTCAAAGAACATCACATGTACTAATAGAATAAAGATAATAACGATGATATATCGTGGCCTTAATCTTTATGAACTAACATAAAGATTTCCTAATATATATTTCATCTCCATGAAATTTTTCTTAGATTGTATATGAAAATCTTATCTCCATGTATAGAAATCGATGAACTCTTTAATCGCCATGATTTGTGGTTAAAAATGAACTTGTCATCTTAATGATGTATTCATGATGGACGATGAACTCCTTCACCTCCATGATGGATGTGTTACGCCTAATGAACTCTTTCATTATATCAACACATATCAACAAATATATCAAATATAAACATAATCATATTATGTTTCGATTATTTACCCATTTATAAAATATATATATATAAGGCTTACGAATGCGAATTCTGGGCGTGGTCGTCATTGCCAATATTTGACAAGTTAAAACCCAATATTTGATTTGGTCATCATTTGACTAGGTCAACGATCAACATTTGATATGGGCACCAGTCAATGGTCAACATTTTGACTAGGTCATGATACAATTTTTGACCAATTCAATGGTCAACAGTCAAGGGGTAAATTAGTGTAGTCCGCTGTAAATAATTAACAGTCAATACAATCAACAGTCAACATAGTCCACAATCAACACACATATTTCTATACATTAATGCATCATATGCATCTTTTCATGAATTCATTGCATCACATACAACTTTTCATGAAATAATGCATCACATGCACCATTTCAAAAAAAAAGACAATTCAGGGTATGCACCCATTCATGAAGACACAACTATTCAAGAGGTCGCAACTATTGCGATTGCACCTTTTCGGTCGTACCTATTGGTTACGCATGTCGATTACACCCGTTGGTCGCTCCTATCATATGCGTCTTTTGGATGTGACATTTGGATCATATCTATTGGTCACACCCTTTAGTCGCACCCTTTGACTGCACCCGTTAGTCGGATCTTTTGGTCACAACCTTTAGTCGCACCCATTGGCCGCAACTCTTTAGACACAACCTTTTGACGCATCCCTTGAATGTGACATTTGGATCGCATACTTGGTCGCACCCATTGGTCGCAACTCTTGGACTCAACCTTTGGATCGCATCTCTTTGCGGCATCTTTTGGAGACAACTTCTGGATTACATCCATTCATCGCATCTTTTGATCGCATCTCTTGGACATAACTTTTGGTCACATCTGTTGGTCGCAGCCGTTAGTCGCACATGTTGGTCACAACTCTTGCTCGCAACCTTTGGTCGCATCTCTTGGACTAAATTCTTGATCACAACTTATGGTCACACCTGTTAGTCGCACCTGTTGGTCATAACTTTTGGTCACACCCCTTGGTCGCACCTCTTGATCACAACCGTTCGTCACAAATATTTTGGATGTTACGACATACAAGAGTTCCAAACTCATGAAGTTATTTTTTATTTTTTTTTTTTTTTATAATTCGGACCAACAAATATAGACCAAATAGAATATATCTCCACGGTTTCATAAACCATTCAATTTATATTATTAATTATGTATGGAACGTGGACAGACCACATGCCAACAAAGTGAACAATTTTGAACTAAATATTTGGAGATATTAATCATGTCATGCGTGAATAGATTTGCAAATTGTGGAACTTAATGCGAACTTTAGATCATATCTTTTTGATACAACACTTGTATACACTTTTTGGTTTGCAACTCTTGCATAACCACCTAATATCATATGAATCACTTATATCATAAGTTATCAAGCGGTGTATATAATTTCGTCCAAAAGATAAGTCATCAAAATCATGACCGGCGACTGTACGATGATATTTTTATGGGTCATCACGACCTTTAGTCTATAATTTGATATATCATATATATCACTTTATAAAATTCTACACATCTTTTCATATTTTTATGGGCCATCACGACCATTACATGTATTTCTTTCACGAAATTCAAACCTTCGCATCCTTTCAATTAAGAATATTCAACACTTGAAAACTCTATATGCAAGCTTTATAATTATAAATCAAAATTATAAATGGTATCTAAATAGTATATATCTCATATATACCGTCTCAATTTAACCGAAACACGTACGTCGCTCTGATACCACTGTTGGGTTTCGGACGTGCATAACGCAGCGGAAAAACAAAAATTTCGTCCAAAACCAATCCGAGGGTTCGTGCGTATCGGTTAAATCAAAGAAATAAATCTTAAAGATACTTTTCGGATTACGCTTAATCCGTGACGCTCAAACCATGCGTGTTGTCCATGCGTCTCTAAATCGGTTACCGTCCTAACCGATTTTCCGTCCGTCTAGGCCGTCTAGGTCGGATCGTGCAAAAGTCATCTACCGCACACACAATCGGTCTTCACCGAAACTCTCAACAACCCATTCTCATCTTCTTAGGCCGAATAGATCATAAGCGCCGAAAGTAGAACGCCTCTACCGGTATCCACACGAATAAACTTCTTAAAACGGGAAGAAGAATAATATATATGCTAGTAACTTATTCTCCTCTTACACAAGGAAACTATTTTTCTTCTTCTTATTTTATTTCACAAAATATGTATATATTTCTTCTCATATAATCGCACTCTTTTTTTTTGTCATACAAAATGAAAGCACCCTCTCATAATTTTGTCATACAAATTAGAAAGTCTATTTTCTCTCTTTTGTCTCACAAAAGAGAATGTGAAATAATGAGAGAGAGAATGATGTGGTGTATCTAATTTTGGAGCCCTCTATATCCTTATATAGAGTTGAAGAGTTATGTCTCTTCACACTAAAAGATGTATATGACATCACTCATCATTATCCATATGCCATCATCTAGACTATTCTAGATTACATGATCTTTTGTGCTCATAGTCTTTATGTACATATATATCACATCTTATCACATAAGATGACAATATCTTTTGTGGTATTCTTATGCAACTTATCATATAAGTCTCTAGAATTTTCTGCGCCCGTTTCAATTTGTTCTTTGTGTGTGAACCTGTAGGTTCACTTAATGTTGGCAATAGACTTGACAGTCTATAAATCATGAGCGGACTCTAGCAAGCCATCATGACTACCCAATTTAAGTGAATATCGGTGATCCGATTACCTAATCAACAATCACGTATTTTGTCCCTTATCACGTGATATCTATATTGATCATAAGGCATGTAATATGACATCCTTATATAAATCGATTAATATTTCTTGATCCCAAATTAAACTGAACAAGAACAAATGACATTAATAATTCTTATTAATTCATTTGAGTATGGCCATACATTTCTTCAGTTCAATTCATAAAGAGGCCTAAAGATATCTCCCTCATTTATGAGAGGAACAAATTCCGTTTTGATTGTACTCATCCGTCTACATGATTTATTGTATACCAAATCATAACCGTTATGACCACCCGGTTAAAGGCAGTGTTATATTATATTAAAGTATAAAATTACTCATGTTGGGAACAGAGACAATCTCAGGTCATTACATTAGTCCTAATTTAGAGATAAAATCAAGTATTAAGACAATTTAGGGATTGACTGGGAAAATACATCAAGAATCTCACAGCAGGAAATTTTTTCTTTTTAGAAACTTATTTTCCTTGGTTAATTATGATTAAGTTCACAATTGATGAACTATTAAAGATAAATTGTGCCTCAATAGCCTTAATTAGCACTGATCCAATGGAAAAACCCAAAAAACTAAACAGATCAGATCGCTCAGCTCAAAATTAATAAACAAAACTAAACAAACCAACCGAGGGGCGTAGAATCCTGGCCGACCTCCTTGTCGAAGTTGTCTGGGGTCAGCACCACCAGTCGTAGTCAGCGATCGCCTTCCGACGCTGTCGGCCATCGCCGCCGCCTCCACCGCCTTCTTCACTCCGTTTCCGCTCATCCTCACTTAGATCGGAATAAGGATGGTGCATCTGGAGGCAGCGATCGCCGGCGGATCCATGTCCGCCGCGTCACGCGAGCTTGACTTCGCCGTGGAATCGCCGTCAAACTCGTCGTGAAATCGCCGTGACGAGATCTGGCGAAGAGAGAGATAGGGATAGAGGAGAGTAGGAGGGATTTTGTTTCAGGAAAGTTAGAGGGTCAATTTGACCCTAATTTGGATTTGGTTAATATGTTCTCCAAGTAAACCGTGATAAAAAAATATCATTAAATCGGTTTTTGAGCAAACCATGTTAACGGTTTCCAGTTTAAACTGCTGTACCATTTAATCATTTTTGAGCTCGTGTATATGGATGACCTGAAACCATGCTAAGATAATCTCATATACATGGTTTCAATCTCGTGATTAAGAAATCGTGAATAATTGCACTTTTTGTTGTATTGATGTGTCGCAGACATAAAAACAAAATTGGGCAATTTAAAGAGAAACGAGAATTTTACTTTCTCATTTAATTAATATTTACAAAACTAGATCAATAGACAAAATCCAAAAGCTCCAAAACGCATCCATATCCTTTGATCTTCACATCTAATTAAACCCCAAGTAAGCCTTAGTTTTCTTTTTGCTAAATCAGGGGTTTGTTATATATTTGGAAATGTTTTTATGGAGTTTTTGGCTTCATAGGGCTTGCATGATGGTGCATTGGATCCGGACCTGACGGAACCCATCTGAACTCCGGTCTATCTGAGTTGACAACAACTTGACCTTCACCTAGGCTTGGTCTTGTAAAACCGCCATGCATTAGTGCATGTGCACCATGTTGTCCCTGAATCAGAAAATACAATATTTGTTGAAGGGAAAATGTCTCGGTAGGTTTTTATGTATAATCTTTCAATTTTCTAAATATTCAAAGCAACATGTTTTTTCAGTTTATTTCTTATTTTGATATGCTTAGCAGTTCAAATTTCTGTCTAAAGAAAGGGATTTCGAGTTTCGTCCAATTTTATTAGTTGTGTCATGTTTAGCTATGTAGCAAAATTTGAAATCTCATTTTTTTTTTCAAGCGGGATTTGAATCTCCAAACTGTACAGAATCAATTTGAAAATGAACTTATTTAAGTATTTTAACATGTTATTATTATAATATATAATAAGCTCCAAAAGAATATACAAAATAATCAAATTAAAACCTCTCTTGTTGTATATTTTGAAGGTAGTGATTTCGGATTTATTGGATCCAACCAGGATTCAGCAACCCCTGAAATATGACAAACATCACAATTTAAATTTACTGAAATAAAATCATACAAAGCTCGAAGTAAATATTATAATTAACCAGTTGACTGATCCAAATCCAAATGTAAAATTTTTTCGGAACAATGAAAAATTAATCACAGACTAAAAATCATCAGAAAAGCAACATAATTAAGTGTTTATTTCAAAATAGAAAGAAGCACATTGTTAACATAAGATAGGAATTTGCATTATTCATTTCCTATACCATGGAAAGATGCTTCTTTTCCTTTTTAAAAAAAATGAGGGTTCTTGCTATAAATCAAAACGCACATTATTGATTTTCAATAAATATTCCTTTCTATTAATATAGCCAAATGGATAAACAAAAGAACGTTCTTGAAATGACCTGAATAGCGAGCCTTTCTTCTCACTTGTAGAAGATCAAGGGAATCAAAAATATTATGGTGATCAGTCATACAGGTTCTGGCAGTAAGCGCGCAAATATTAAAAAAAAAACTTATCACCACAACACATGTTATGCAGTACATTTCAATAGTCTCAATTTATCGGTGAAACGTCAAGTAAAAAAAGATTAGAAAAGAATTTAAGGGAACTAGGTATAATGCAATGGTATAGATTTACCTGTACGAGCTTCAGCTGAAGCATAACACAAGGCAAAGAGAATAAGAATTGCACCATATGAGGAAAAACCCATCTCTCTCTTTTAAGTCTGATATAATTTGAGTGTCAGCTCAGGTTCAATGGAGGAAGAGTTATTTGTAAGGGGTGAGACACAAAGAGAGTTGCAGTCTCATTTATAAGACTTCTTAAAGGTTACGCTAGCATGCATTTAGCTCTGTGTTTTGTTGTAGGAAAATTTACAAATAACTCCCTAATTTTCTGAATATTATAAATAATCCCTATATTTTCAGATTAAAAAAAGTCCATTATAATAAACTTTTCATTTACAAAAAATCCTATCCGTACACTTTTCCATCTAACTATAAGTTAATATTTTTGAAATTCCATTTTACCGCTTTAATAAAATGTTTTTCTAAAATTAATTTTCTTAAAAAATAATTTTCTAAAAAATAAAACTTTTATAAAAAATATTTTATCAAATATTTTTCAAAAAAAGTTACAAAATTTTTTTAACAAAAATTTATTAAAAACTGTTTTCAAGAAATATATTTTTTCTCTAAAATTTTTTAAAAACCAAAAAACTTTCGGAAATCCCTTTTTAATTTTTTTTCGAGGGTCTTTTTTATGGAAAAATAAAAAAAATTAAAATTAGTTTTTGTTATAAATAAATGGTTAGAATTTGTTTAAAAATAATTCTACAAAAAATATTTTTCTAAAATTTTATCAGAAACAAATTTCTCAAATAAAATAATTACTTTTAAAAGAAATTTTATGAAAAAACTGTTTTCTTAAAAACTTTTTTAAAAGAATTTTTTTTTACAGTTTTTAATAAAAACAATTTAAGAAACTTTTATTAAAGTTTTTTAAGATATTTTCAAAAAAATATTTGACAATTTTTTTTTCAGAAAATACTTTTTAAAAAAAATTATTTTTTAAGACAATTATTTTTGAAAAAACATTTTACCAAAAGGGCAAAAGGGAATTTGAAAAATATTAACTTATAAATAGATGGAAAAGTGGATGGAGGGTTTTTTTTTTTTTGTAAATGAAAATTTTATCATAGGAGGTTTTTGTAAATCTGAAAATATAGGGGTTATTTGTAATATTCAGAAAAGTTAGGGAATTAGATGTAAATTTTTCTTTGTTTAATTTTTTTTTTTTTTTTTTTTTTGAGAATTATTTATTTATTTTGTTTCAGTTTGTTAAGTATCTTTATAAAAAGAGTTTGAAAGCTTTGCTATCCAAGTGGTAAAGATAGGTTAGGGATACGAGTCACTATATAATTCGAAAAAAAAAGTAGTCTTTGGAGTAATGATTTTGAAATTAGTTATTTTCTTTCTCTGTTCTTTTTTTTTTTTATATGTGATCTTTCTCAGTTTTAAATTCTTTTTCTTTTAGTCCCTCTGTTTTAAATTCCAGGAGTTTAAATTTTTTATTTTTTTTGTTTTGTTAATCTATTAAAATAACATCATGAAGATATCTTACTCTGGATTTGTGCCCTAATTTTATTACACAGTATTACAACTCTATATTGTGTTAGGAATATTTACAAATAAAATCATATATATTTCTTAGAATATTAAAACTAACAGAAAATAATAAATATTGATGTGATTTATATCATATACGATGCGATATTAGTCCAGTCGACCGATAATCTTCAATAATTATTTGTGAGTTATGTGAAGCTCTGACAACCAGTGCAATTGTGTAAAAAACCGAAGTAGAAATGAATAATGATTTGTGTCCAGTGAGAGACCTTTTGAAGGTGTGTGTGTTAGATTAGATCTATAAAATAGTTAATTATTTGATAAATAAATCAAATTAATTAATAGAAAATATTAAGTAAAATTGAGAACTAGTCTGATGTAGCCGTGCGATCGAGTCGCGATTGCTCTAAAGGTGAATTCCGCCCTCTTGTGCAGGGAATGTCGGTGATCCAGCCTCCAAGGTTCTACACCTCAAGCGAATTTTCGAATCCATGCCGGTAGCACAGTCACGAAATGGATGACATCCACTTCGAAAGAAATGAAGTCTCTAACACCGATTTTTCGACCATAGTTGATTATCTCCTTTTTTTTAGGAATTGGAAGATGAAATTTTTGAGAATTTTATTGAACTGAGAGGAGAAGACAGAGAGTTCCTTTTGAGAGAGTTAAGAGAATTAAATTATTGTATTTTCTCTTCTTTTCTGATGAGAGAGAATCACTTTTTTTCTCTCCTGCCATATCACACTCATATATTAAGGCATAAAAGCGAGTACCATATTCTTAATTATGGTAATTAATGTAAATAACTCCTATTCATTCTCTCCTTAATTGCATTCTCTCTAATAATAATATATTTAATAGTGAATATACTACTAAAATATTTAAGTTTTAAAATTTAAGTTGTATTATGCAAATAACAAATAATACAACATTCCCCCTCAATTTTAAAACTTCAATTAAATATAACTCTCTTCCTTCCAATTAACTTGGTATCTATTATACATAAGTATGAGTTGCCGTAGCATTGAACTCATACATAGTGATGATTATATAGGATCGAGATCACATGGTAAACTACGTTTTTGAACCATAAATCTTTTACCGATTTCTATAACCACACACATAGTAGGAAAAATCTTTTGGCGCTTTTGCGGGCGTGCGCTATTTATGGCCATGCGCTAACCTTGATTATTATGAGAATACATAAGGACTCGCCCTTATCCTATAGTCGCGGCCCACGACGATTCTCACTTAGGTAATTCCTCAAAGGGTGTGGAAATATACCCCGCCAATATTACTTTTATTGAGTAATTTATTTAATTTATTAATTTCAATATTTGAAAAATAAATCTCAGAATTATTGAGAACAAATGTTCAACCTAACCATCACCTTAAAGCACTTCACCATAGGGATGAGCGCAGACAAGTCAATGCATAAAATTAGTGCTTCAAAATGTCACATCAGCAATTTTGTTTAACCTTTGAACCATTTGTCCCGTCCAGCAGGCCACAATGGTAGGGGATTCACTGCTGTTGACGGCTATATGGGCTAAATGCTCCATCCCCCTCGATGAGACAGATCCCAAAAGATCTTTTATGATCGACATATTTATTTTTATCCGATCTTTTTGTGATATCACAATTTTATTTTGCGTACGGCTTTATATTTATGTGCCTATTTTTTTTTTCTTTCAAGAAGAATTGTAGTTTATTGATTGATCAGATCATAACTACATTTAATAACGATGCGCATCAAAGTAATTGTTAATGATTTAGGCACAATAGGAAAATTTCAAAGTAAATTCCTAAGCCAATATTAGGCAAATGTTAATTTTAAATTTAAATTAACATTGTTTGACCCATAATTTTATATCAATATTTCTTGATAGAATCATCAAAACATCATTATATTAAAGATGTTGAAAATTAGGATATCTTAAATATATATATCCATATTGTATCATAATATAATCAATAAAATCCAAAATCATGTGAAGAGGCAATTATCAAACTTCACATCTTACTTATAGGATCACATAAAACTAGTAAATTATTTTCTAAATAAATAATTATTCTTTTTGAATTCTTTTATTTAAATTAATATGAAGAGATAATTTTTTTTATTTTTATCGAACTTCATAATTATAGTTATTTGTATGATTTTTTTAATTCATGCAAAGAAGTTTGCAAATTTAATATAATTATAATATTAATTGGGTCAAACTATAATGTCAAATAGATTTTGTCAAAAATCATTTTTATGGAATTTGAATACCATTTTTTATTTTATTTTATTATTTAAATATTAACCTTTGAAGGATGCATTTTTTTTAATGCATGATTTTGTTCAAATAACCATATGGTCCTTAAGTGTATGACAAACTATATTTTAAAAATCTAATTTGTATGATTATTTATCATAAATAATATAATAAGTTAATTACCCCCTCCAGTGGGAGCTTTTATTAGTCATACACATTATATTAAATATGACTTTTATTGAATTAGTAAGTCATTTTTTATTTTATATAATGTACTAAAGACATTCCAAAATTTAGGAAATATATATATATATATATATATATATATATATATATATATATATATATATATATATATATATATTACACTAAAGGATCATAAAATTAGTGATGTACTACTTATCATTGGCATAATTGTCTTTGTCAATTTTTTGAATTTAAATAAATTTGAAGAGATAAATTTATCAAACGTCATATACAATTTTATTTGGATTTTTGTTGTAATAAGTCGTCAGACATACATCATATATAACTATAAAAAGTTAGCAAAATTTTACTCAAGCCATTTAAGTACAAAACCTTATGGTTGTACATTATTTATGCCTTTTTTTTTAATTTGATCAAACCGATCGAGCATGCTCATAATTTACAAAAATTCTAAATATCATGCAAATGCATATTAACATTATTCTTTTATATGAATATTTAATATAATTTTTTATGTCAATGACAAATTTCAATTTTTTTTTAAGTTAGTGTGTCCAACAATTTTATTAAGACACTAATTTAAAAAGTTATTGTCATTATAGATAATAATGAGATAAAAGTTATACTCATTCAATTCTCATCTCTTACGAAAGAAATGAGTTTTAATTATTTTCTTTTAATAAATGTTGCAATTATATATTTGCAAAATTCGACAGGCAACACAATAACTTGAATTTGAAATCATAAAGTTGCAAATTCAGCAACATAACTTGAATTTGAACTTCCACTAACTTAAATATTAGTAGATATCATGAATAAGTACTATAGATGTTCTAATAATGTTACATCATCTATGTACAAATATAGGATCACAATAATATTAGTGAACTCTAATTTCAGTTCTTATGAAGAGACTAATTTTGTCAAACTTCATATGATATTATGTTGGCGCTTAACTTTTATATTCTTGACTCATGTACATCTTCAGACAAGTATATATGGAAATAATGAAAATGTAATTTTAATTTTTGTTTTGTTTAAGGACTAAAGCTTCAAATAACAATATCATATTTTAGGCAAATCTAAATCAATATATATAAGTCAAGAAATAAATTAACATATAAAATAAGATAAATATTAACTTAACTTCAACTTAATATATATATACAATTTTTTTTTCCGACTTGGAGATTCAATTTGAAAGAAAAACTCCATTTGACTAAGCTCCATTTAATAATAATAAAATAATAATAATTATTATTTTTTTAATCATGATACTCCAAGTCTAAATGATTGTCATAATATGACAGATACAACTTGGTTTAGTATCTAAATTTTATTTTATTTTTCTCTTTCCATGAAATTTATTATTGTATTTAATAAAATATAGACGGCCAAATCAATGAAAATTGAGCTATGAACAACTGTTCAATTCTTTGGTAGTAATATTTCCTGACAAATATCTTTTGATATTATTGATAAGTACTACAGATGATCCAAAATATAGGAAAACATCTATATACGAATTTGTGACCACAAAATCAGTATTGAAATCCTTTCAAATACATATATTTGTCAAAGTTATAGATTTTAATTCATATGAAGAGATTATTTTATCAAACTTCATATGCCATTATTTATGTGCATCTTCTAAGCAATAAATACATTACAAGTTTCAACACACGTTGGTTTTACCATTTAAATACACCTTTCATTTAATTAAAAATTATAGTATACTGTAAGCATTAATCAAGTACTTAATCGGGTGTTTAATTTTGGCAGACCAACTTAGGTAACTGCTACAATACTCTTTTGTCTAAATTTAATGAAATAAATTATAAGAAATCAACCTGATGCACAGTGAAAGCTTTAGTCTCTTGATGGATCCATTGCATATGAGCTTTATTCTCATTGGGTCATTCCTTTGATCCGTTTTCTTTTTCTTTTCATGTTTGTATTAGAAATCTGGTGTATGATTTGATCTCCACAAACATAAGAGAAAAATAAATAGAATATTTCAAAATTAGAAACACAAAATTTTAATCAAATATGGGTATATACTGTATGGTCCAAATTCATTAAATATCAGATTGTATAATGATCCAAAGTCCAAACGCTACTAGGTAAGGATAGGATTATCAAATAGTGAGGTAATAATCTGATTTGAACCGTTATTAAATAATTTGGCTTGCAAGTTTTAGCAGACAAATAGATATTTCCTTCCTTGTCTGAGTAACAGATAGGCTTAGCGGTACTAAGACCAGGTCAATCAAAGACTAGAGGGTGTAATGAAAATGTAATTTATCCAATAAAATTTTAAATGGTGCAATGACTATTTGACTGGTCCGAATTTATCCACTGGCCTTTGTTTATGCGAATAAAATTTCTAGATCAAATTCTTATGAAAGCAGCTAAATGAATTTCGTTTTTTTTTTTATATCACAAACTAAAATAGATCTGACATAAGTATAAATTCACCTTTAGATTGTTAGATCAGATTTATAAATAGATAATTATTTGATGAATAAATCAAATTAATTAATAGAAAATATTAAGTAAAATTGAGAACAAGCCTGATGTAGCCGTGCGATCGAGTCGCGACTGCTCTAAAGGTGAATTCCGCCCTCTTATGCAGGGAATGTCGGTGATCCAGCCTCCAAAGTTCTATACCTCGAGCGAATTCTCGAATCCATGCTGGTAGCACAGTCACGGAATGGATGACATCCACTTCGAAAGAAATGAAGTCTCTAGCACCGATTTTTCGACCATAGTTGATTATCTCCTTTTTTTTTTGGAATTGGAAGATGAAATTTTTGAGAATTTTATTGAACTGAGAGGAGAAGACAACGAGTTCCTTTTGAGAGAGTTAAGAGAATTATATTATTGTATTTTCTCTTATTTTTTGGTGAGAGAGAATCACTTTTTTTCTCTCTTGCCATATCACACCCATATATCAAGGCATAAAAACGATTATCATATTCTTAATTATGGTAATTCTTAATTATGGGTAATGAATGTAAATAACTCCTATTCATTCTCTTCTTAATTGCATTCTCTCTAATAATAATATATTTAATAGTGAATATACTACTAAAATATTTAAGTTTTAAAATTTAAGTTGTATTATGCAAATAACAAATAATACAACAGTGTGACATCATATAGTAGTAAGCCTAATGATCTTAGTAAAAACCAAAATCACCGGGTAATGGAAAAAAAATGTGCATACTCTTTGAAAACTAATCATCATATATCATCTCTTTCTTTCGTTCTTTGATTCTTTCTTTCTATCCATTACTGATGCACACATATTGAGAACTGAGATGATGATTTCTTTTTACAGTAAATCGCAATCATGATCTTAACTGGATTTGATTTGATCTCCTGATGCAATTCAATTGGGCGGCGATTTGACCCCATCTGTCACTTCCTGTTTAACTCCCCAGCAGCAAATTAACTCCCCTGACCTAATTTCACCCATCAAAACATAAATAATATTTCTTGTTTTATTCAAAAAATTAGCAATAATTTCTAATTAGATAGTATATTTTTATGATGAAATCTTCATATATAAATTTATTTGAATTTTATGTTTGTTTAACTCTATATTACTATGTTTTCGGTTAAATATTTTCTTGTATAAGTATATAAAATGGACTCATGAAAAATTAAATTTTCACAATCAGACTAGTAAAATATATTCTAATAAATTATTTTATTTTTATTAGCAATGATATTAAAAAAACATTACTATAGTGTGGAACTTCTCCTAATCCTAATAAGACTTTAAACAGAGTATATTAAAACATGCTATTGTTTATCGGGAAATTTGAAAGAAAGAGGAACAACCGAGTATTCATACCCAATTTAAATCCATCCATCTAATTGCAGATTCAGTTCAGCTTGAGTATGTAAAATGTTCCTCCCTTTGTTAATTTCATTGGTGTTTGGTCTTATTTTCTTAGTTACTTGAATTATGTTTTTCGAATATCGGCATGCACCAAAGACTGCAGAAATGATACAAAAAATAAGAAACACGAGGTTTACAGAACAATTTTGATTTTTTAATTTAGTTCAGTGATTTTCTATAGACATTTCTCTGGTGCATCTAAAAAAGAAAATGTTAACAATCTCATTTTTTTCATAGAGGGATAACGATATTATTTTTAAATCAAGTATTCAAAGAAAACTGTATAAATGGTCATTGAGAAGAAAATAAAATGAACTCAAAATCATTGGTAAGCAGCTAGCCAGGCTATTCCAATGTTTTTTAACATGGCAGATTTGTCATTTTTTAATTTTTGTAATCAAAGAGACATAAACACACTAAAGACTCCATTGGATTGGGGTCAACATGACAGGTTACAGAGACGATGAGCTCACCAAACGTCTTACAAAAATGATATGAATCTCGAATCAGTTTATGCCATTTCTGTCTTTCTTAATTGCTTGATCGGATTGTTATGATTCATGATTGGTGGTGATCATTGGATGGGACACATATCCAGCTATGAGCTAGCTTCTCATGATTTTGTTAAGTGAAGTTTATTGTAGTGTTCGATATTTTTTTAAAAGGTACTTAAAATCACTGGATGGTGTATGGGGCCAACTCAAAATAGAAGTATGCTGCTTAAAACTGGTGTGCACATGGTATTCTTTAGTAAAAAGACCAAAGAATAAAGAATAGTTAATTAACTATTTTAATAATATTTTTTTTAGTAAAATATGAAAAAATAAAGAATAGTTAATTAACTATTGTTTATTCTGTTAATTCTTATAGATTAGTTATTATTTGAAACATTTATGTTTTCTAATATTAAAAATTACTAGGATAATATTCGTGCTACGTTGCGAATATTTTCAAGTTCCGATATAATAATAATATATAATTGAGACGAAAACAATGTATATATAGCATACAGTTAGATTAATATTTCATACAATATCTTTGATTTTGTGAAACCGCTGCATCAAAACATTTTTCAAATTATTAAAAATCACATTATATAAATTTAGGAAAAGCCGATACTATGACAGCACTGTAGTATACCGGATCATGAAGGACAGTCTGTGTTTTCACTTTTCAATATATTATTACATACTATTTTACCATTATATATACTATTTTTTATTTTTTATACATTTTTACTTTTTTTAATTTTTTAATTTTTATATACTGCTTTGGGATAATTTCATATATGTCACTACAAAAACTCAAAATATCATATTTGCCATTACAAAAACTTAAATATTATATTTGCCATCATAAAAACTTAAAAATATCATATATGCCATTACAAAACATAAAATATCATATTTGCCATTACAAAAACTTAATATATCAAATTTACCATTAAATTTGCTTGAAAACTTAACACCATCTATTTTTTCTCGTTAAAATTAACTATCTTATAATTATCATTATACCCCTAAATTTATTTCATGAATTAGATTTATATTAAATATCTCTCTCTCTCTCTCTCTCTCTCTCTCTCTCTCTCTCTCTTCATGATTTAAATTCTTATATAAGCAAAAAAAATTCTTTCTTTTAATTTGAAGTCAAAAGAATCTGATATGAGAGAAATAAATTTATTATTTTTTTGAATAATTTTTTCTCTCGTGTCAAATTATTTTGACTAACAAATTGAAGTGAAGATTATTTTTATTTATATATGAATTTCAATCATGAAGAGAGAGAGAGATAGAGAGAGAGAGAGACCATCAAATGAATGTTTAATATGAAATCTAATTCATTAACTAAATTTAGGGGAATAATGGTAATTATAAGATTGGACCGTCAATTTTAACGGAAAAAATGGATGATTTTAAGTTTTGAGTAAATTTGATGGCAAATATGATAAATTAAGTTTTTGTAATGGCAAATATGATATTAAGATTTTGTAATGGCATATATGATATTTTTATGTTTTTACAACGGTAAATATGATATTTAAGTTTTTGTAATGGCAAATATGATATTTTGAATTTTTGTAATGGCATATATGAAATTATCCCCACTGTTTTAACATACTATTTTTTTTATATACTATTTTCACTCTTTATGTGTATATTATTATAAAAAAAACGAATTATATATCCTGTTATTACATTGTAGTAAGTTGTATATATACTGTCGTCGTGATCTGGCGTGCTACAGTGCCGACGTGATATATCATGTCCCATAAATTTGTGCACTGAGTTTCATCAATAACAAGTGATAAATTTTTCACATAGTGTATACTTACTATAAATACTTTTTTGACAACTAAAAAAATGTACAATGAGAATGGTTAGTTATTACTTTAAGAAAATTGGTAATGTTATTTTTTTATATATCAGCTAATTTATTTTCCTTGTATAGTTTTTCCTTATCACTAATTTTTTTCTTTTTTTTCATTTTCTATTATTATTTATAAAGAGATGATAATATAAGAAAACGTAAGAGACTAAGTAAAGTAACCGTATACTCACGGTACATTGAGAATATTATCATTTTATTATTTATTTCTTTATATAGTACATAAACTTACAATTATAAAAATTAAAATATTATTTAAATTAATTCCTAATACATAAAAAATATGGAATAATTATGTTGAACAAGTTGAGTATTTTTCAGTTTATAATTATGTAGTACAGTATAAGATGTTTTATCGAACATAATTTTGTAACGACGAATAACTTTATAGAATAAATTATTATACATTAATAATATAACTGATAACTTAATGGAAAGAAAAAAAATTCATTTTTTAACTAAAGCACTATGAATTAATCTTAATGATCCCAATTTAAGTTCAGTTTCACTTATTCTCTGAACTTATATATGTCTCTTGATATTATATTTAGAAAAATATATAAGTTATAATCATACTAAGATGATGCTCAAAGAAAGACAAAATAAGACAATTTATTTCGAAGATTTTAGTAGAAGAACCAAAAAGTCTAGTCAAAGATGTTTAATTCTTTTGACAAAAAGAGAAAAATATACTTAAATTTAACATTATATTTGAAGAAAAAAAATATAATTTTATATATAAAGAAAACATGTTGTGTACTAATATAAGAAATTAAACATTAATCATTTTCTTAAAAGAATGTTATCACTAATTTTCTCATTGTTGATCTTAATCAAATGTCAGAATGACATGCAGTAGTGACATACATTATGAATAAATGAATCAAATAACTATTATTTAAACACGTAACTCATTAATTAATATAGTGTATTTCTTAATATATAATTTTCTTGTATTAATATTATGATAAATGTATTAATATAACAGTTCTCACGAGATTAGAGATGCAACATGAAAGATAAATATAACTAATCATATGATGTTCCGCTAATAATATTGCATAAATAGGTACTGAATATCAGTAAATTTGAGAATAAAAATAGAAGATTCTCACGAAATTAATGATAGAACATGGAATATCAATCATATGTGATGTTATACTATAAATATCGTGTGTGCTGTCACAAAACATTAATAAATGTGAAAACTCAAAAACTTGATGGTTCTCATCAAATAAAAAATATAATGTAAAAAATAACAATCTAACAAATTATATGATTATGTATTAATAACCACACACATATTTTCATAAAATATTAAGAAACTTGCGAAATTAAATAATAAATTTGAGAAAAAATTTGATCGGATGTTCCAGCTAAGAAAAAATTAATGACATGCCTCAATGATAAGCCTCAAAAGGAGGTGAAAAATAATACGGTAATTTATAATTTATTCATAATACAAAAAATAATTTATTGCATTATATTTTAAACTTCTAATTGTTAAATCTTATTATGTTAAGATATATTTCCTACATGAGAATATTTTCTTATATAGTATATCTTAGCGCACTTCACCAAGAATTTTTTTAAAATTGGAACCATATCAGTATGGAATTCAAAATAAATAGAAAAATTTAAACAAATTTAGGTTTGAAGATTTTAACGTGAGAAATATAATATTTCAATATGAATTAATATTTTATAAAGAAGAAAAAAAAACTAATTATTTTTAATAAATACACTTTTTATATTCTCTTTGTATTAATATTTGAACATAATTATGTAACATGATTCGTTAGAACCATTTGATTCAAATCTAACGATCAAAATTAACTTTCTCTGTTTGTTGTTCTTTGTGTGATGTTTAAACAATTCCGTTATTACTAACTATTCGCTGAGCTGTATAAATTAGTTCAGAAGAATCACAAGCTGGAAGACGAGACTGAAGATCAAATCAAGTTAGATGCAAAAGATGTGGGTCGGTCTTTTAAGAAGAGCTAGAAGGCGTGTTCTTTGTTTGGTAGTGTTTTAGTGTTTTGAGTTAGATTTTATTTCACTAAAGAGAGCTCCTGAACCTTTGTTTTTGGCTGCAGTTCTGAACATCCGGTCAACCGAAAGTTGTAATGTGTATTTTTATACACATTTTTTTAGGATTTTTATCATATAAATTTCACACTTTAATCACATAAAATGTATAAAAAATATTTAAAATGAGGAAAAATTACTTTTGAAACTCTTAATACACTTTTGTGTGATTTTTCAGGTAAAAAGGCAAAGAAAAATATATTTGGAGGACTTGGCAAAAAGTCAACTCCAAATGAAGTACCGATTCGCAAATCATGGGCCAAAGATGGCTGAATTCTCGACAAATCTCCGCAAAAACCCTACACACGTTTCTCCAAAATTCTTATAACCCTTATCCGTCGACCATCAAAGCCAAAATCTACAAAACCCACAAAAAGACGAAAAGTCAACCCCGAGAAATCGTTGAGTTGACCAAAAGTCAATTTTCCCAAAAGAAGTCATACTGGGTACCAAATCGAAGAGCACAACGAATATATATATATATATATATATATATATATATATATATATATATATATATATATATATATATATAATATACGGTACAAACCTCGCGAAAAATGACTCTCTAGAACTCCAAAAATCGCAATAGAAGATCTAGTCAAATCTGATCAAAGTCAAACTTCTGACCCAGATGAACCAAGCAGGTTTTGACATGTGGCAACCCATTGAATTACCACCAATCCGGACTTCCTTAAACGTAAATACGAGGGTTAATATTCTGCCTAATCTGGTTTCAACACGTAATTCGTTAGAAATCAACGAACTGAAAGTCAACATGTGTCTTCTTAGTTGGGCATCTGATTTAGGTGATACACGTGGCGGAATTTTAGTGGGGAACACCGCTGACACGTCCGAATGATGAATCAGTACGAGGAGATATGGTCCAAACGCGTGGCATGATTTTCTGCTAAACGCGTTATCTCGAATGCTACGCAGAATCGTTCCTCCGGTCGAAATTGAAACGGACGCCTCCGTTGAGGAAATAACACTCGTTTTGCCGAGTACGGGACACTCCAGTGGTAAGTAACAGAGGCGAAGTCTCATGCGTCTTCTGCACGAACTGACACTGCTCAGTACGATGAACAGAATAGCGAATCGATGCGCGACACATGGCTTATTCCATCATCAGTAAACGCGTTTTGTAGTGACTGTTTTATTTAACCTCCACTTACTTGGGAACTGGATACCTCCGTTGGTAAATTAAGAAGGAAATTTGCCATGAATTGGACCATTCGGTTAACTGAAATGGAGAAGAATTTACACGTGTTTTCTGCTTTAGCAGAGTACGAGGTTCGTTGCTCCCCAATAGATGAGTGACATGTGGTAGTTCGTTGAGAATGTTGGCGAACCCGAGTATGACACGTGTCCTAGCTATTGAATTCGGATGGGGTTGAGGGAAATTGATAAATGCACCTAGAAAATTGTACCCAAGCAGAATTTGAATAGAAAGAAAGAAAAGAGAATGCTAAATACCCCCAAATTACTATCCGAAGCAGAATCCAGATCAAGCTAAATTATTAGTCCCACAACTCTATTTCCAATTATTTTCTAGGTTTAACCTCTTTATAAAAATACACCTCTTTCTCTCTCCAAAAAAAAAAACCATTTTTTCATACCTCCATTTTCACAATCATTTTCTACACCATCCAAATTCTGCTTCTTCTTCTTCCACCATTAATGACCTAAGCTTAAAACCCTAATTTTAGAGAGTAGAAAGGGAGATTGGAATTTTTACAAGGAGAAAGATGCTTGATCTAGCTTGAGCAAGGGTTGAAGGGGAGGCAAGGTCAATCAAGAAGAAATGACTCTAGCTTGACTCTTCTTTCTTGGGGTTTGATTTTATTTTCCTTATTTCTTTTTCTTTTGAATGAATATCATGTTCAAACGTTGTGTAAATATAGTTTTTATGAACATGAGTGAGTAAATCTTAGTAGGGATGTGATGATTTGTTTAAGTCTGTTTGAAACCTTGTGTTAATTGGTTTAATTTGGGGATTTGTGAAAGTTGTCATAGAACATTTATTTTGAATATTTGATTTAAATACTTGACTAAGTTATTTAGATTAAAATCTATAAATTACAAATATTTTGTGACCAATTAATTAAATAACTACTTGGCTAAGTTTGTTTAATTAATTGAAGTTTTGTTGGGTTTAGTATTTGAACATTGAATTGATTGATTTGTGTTTAGATCTAAATTAATGCATTAATTAGGTGTTTTTAGCTTGAAACATTTGATCTTATTTTGCAAATCTTAAGATTAAAACAAAAATATTTGATGGTTAATGATAACATGCTTAAACAAATTATCATGCAAGTCCCTACCTCTAATTAAATATTTGAAAAATAAAAAATTCTTACTTATTTCTTTTAATTCCTCTTATTATTTAAAAAACAACTCATCTTAAATCTTTAAAACTTAGAATACTAAAACTAAAATTTGATTAGTTAGTTGAAATTTAAGGCCACACCTCTTAGTGTTCGACCTCTAAAACTCAATACCACATATACACTTTATTTGGTTAATTAGGGTAAATATAAATTATTTTGTTAACACGTGATTACACAAACGACAAGTTTTCACGTCGTTACAAATGGCGCTGTTGCCGGGGAGGCGGCTTGCATTAAATTTTTGACTAACCGATCTCACGTTTATTCTAGTGTTTTTGTTTTTGTTTGTTTTTAAAGATATATGAGAAGGATTAGGTCACAAGGCGAATCTCAAATACCTTTGAACCCGGAGATTAACAAAACGCTTCGGGAAATCAAGAAGAACAAGGAAGAGGTGTGACGAGTTCTTCACCATCTCCAAAACGAAATCCGAGCGTGCAGGCTTCTCCTTCCTTAGGGCCTCAAGATCCAAAGACGGAGCTACCACTAGTGGAAGAGCCACAAGAACAAGCTCAAGATCTTCCGATCAATAAATACATACGATCTTCATCATCAGGACTTTTCTATTCATCTTCATTATCTCAAGTTATAAAATTTGAAAAAGAACCTTTAAAAAATCAAGATAAAGTAAAAATGGCTGAAGGTAGCACACAATCTTCAACAAAATCCAAGAAATATTGTAATACCAACTGTGCCAAACTTTAAATTAAATCCATCCATATTAGGTGTTTTACCTATTTTTGAAGGTCATAGAAATGAAAATCCATACACATATTTGGGTGAATTCGACCGTAAATGCATAGCTCTTTTTGGTAAAACTAATGATCTGGATAATATTAAACTCACTCTTTTTTCACACACTTTAGGAGACGCTCCTTGAGACTGGCTAAATCATCTCCAAGGAGGGCCGTTCCAAACTTTTGAGGAGGAGGCGAAACACTTCCTAAAGCGATACTATCTTGAAACCCTTACCGCCAAGCTGCGGTCTGAAATCCCCGAAATCCAACAGGAGAGTGGCGAAAACCTCCAAGAGTATTACGTGCGATTCACAAGATTGTGCGCATCGTGCCCAAATCACAACCTTACCGAGACCTCCCTTCTAGACCAATTCCTACAAGGGATGAACGATCTCGACGCCCGCCTTCTCCAATGTTCAGCGGGAGGATCTTTTGTAGGATTAGTGCCCTACGCCAAATGTATTTGTGCTAGGAAATAGATTATGTATTAAGACATTATTATTTATTTAATAAAGGTTCTTTCTTATATATATCTGTGTGTACGGGTTGTGAATGTATATTTCTTACATCAACCAAGAATGACACTTCGGGTTCACGTCATCAGAATACGTGATTCTGATAGTAGAACTGTGAACCAACGAATGACATTCTAAACTATCTCTAGTGATATGTAAGATGTTTATAGAGATAGACATACTTCAAGTAAGAAGCTACATATCCACACTAGTATATTCGCATGCTGGATGATCATGTTCTGCTGACCATCGACATAGAGATGTCAAGTCTGGAATATAGGTACGTGTTAGAGAACACGTACTGGACCTACCACACTATGAGAATATGCATGGTATATATCATTAGTGATTCTCATATGAATAGTATGCTTATTCCTACGACTTGAGGTCACCATGGATTCCTGTATGAGGAACTGCATACTTTAATATGATCTTACGTCATCCGTAACGGGATGATCATTAGGGTCATCGTTAGGTATGCACTGAATCATGACGAGGAATGTGAGTGACCAAGATGGGATTTGTTCCTCTCGTCATGAGAGAGATATCTCTGGGCCCCCTGATGAACTAAGACTGAAGGAAATGCATGGCCATGCTCAAAATGGATTAACACGTGTTGTTAATATCATTTTGTATTTACTCAGTCTAATTCTCGATCAGGAAAGAGACTTTGATCAAACTCAAGGATGACATATTACCGTGCCTTGTGATCAAGACGTATATCGTAGAACAAAAAGAATAAGCAAATGTCTACTCAGATAGGTTTACGATCGCTGATCATTTCATTTAACATGGGTAGTCATGACATCAGTGTAGAGGTTACTCATGACTTACGATCTTTAGAAGATCGTTGCCAGCGTTAAATGGAACCTACACGGTTACACAATGAACTCCATTCGTACGGGATGAATATGCCTCAAAACAGTTATACATATGATGTATAAGTTGGTGACTGAAATAATCAATTGTTGGATAATTGAGTGAACAAAACTGTGCCATTCCGTTGGCAACGGAATAGTTCCGTTCCCAACGGAATATATATGGAAACTGTAATAACCTTAGCTGCCAAGTATTTCATTATGGAAATACCTATTCCGTTGGCAACGGAATAGTTCCGTTGGCAACAGAATAGGCGCAGATTAGGGTTTTAGTTATGGTAACTGAGCAATCATTCGCCTCTCTCTCTAGTATAAATAGAAGGGTAGGGTCTCTCTATTTGACACAGAACTCAAAGCCTAAGAGGCCGTCTTTACACAGAAAAGAGAGAGAGAGAGAGTTTTGAGAGATATTCGGAAAGTTTTGAGAGTTTTGAGAAATATAATATTGGATATTATGATTTCCTAGAGTTTCAAAAATTAGTTTTTGAAACCCGTTTTGGAAACGGAACTAAAACAAAAGAAAATACGAATTTTCAGCAGGTCTCCGGTGAGAAAGGAGTACTTCCGTTGAGAACGGAATAGTTCCATTCAGAACGGAACAGTTCTGTTCCAACGGAATAATGCTGATTTTGCGAAAAACCCCTTTTTTTTTTTTATTCATGGAATTTAAATATACAAATATGGTATGAGCTTTAGATCTATGATTGTTCTGTGATGTAATCTTGTGTGTGAATGCCTGTAATATTATTTAATATCTATGGCAACCAGTGAGTTGTTCAAAGTTGTAATTATGGCAACCTGTGAGTTGTTCAAATTTGTAAATTACCTTTTCTAGCTATAGGATAGTTGTTAGAATAGATATTATCTCAAGACTTCAAGGCAAGAGATCTTGGCGCAATCTTCGGAAGATAGCATTGGATCTTCGCACACACAACGAAGGGTTCGTTGAAGATTACTCCTGCAACCTAGAGATAGATCTAGAATTAGGAACCTCATGATCGCTCGTGAGGATTATGCTCATACCATATTTAACTTAGTTTCTGTGATGTTTATATTTATAAATCTAAAATAAAATCCTTCAGAATGTTAAGTAAAGAAGTGACCCCATGTCACTGAAGCCCTCGGTACTTAGACAGTCTTCTATGTGGGTCATGCCAATGCTGAGCATATGGAGGATTGTCTTTGTAAAGGAGGGTACGTAGGAAATGACGTCCAGCATGGGTCATGACAAAGCTGAGTGTGCTGGACTCTATTTCGCTGATAATCATACATGGTTAAACTTAACTCAGCAAGCAAGTCGGACTTGGGCTCAGGGCACAAGATGGAATAATACACCGGCCATATGATGCTCATTCCATAAAAGGAAAGAGTTGTATATGATACAATTGGAAGTGTTCCTACCTAAATAGTTGTGTATTGAGGGTTGCGCCAAAGCACACTTAATACTCAATGAAATACGGATCTTGACTCACTATGAGACCTCATTCCTTTGAAGTTTCTGAATTAATACTATCGAAGGTAGTTGATTTGAAGAAAAATAGTGGGAGTACATTATAACAAACACCAAAACAAAACAACCCCAATGAATAAATAATAATGGCACTTTATATTTTAACTTGTAGAATAATGGCAACTAATAATTCAACTGGGTTGAATTTACGATCTATCCTTGAGAAGGATAAGCTCAATGGGTCTAACTTTCTTGACTGGTTTTGAAACCTGAGAATTGTTCTCGAGGCTGACAATAAACTGTATGTCATAGAAGAGGCTTACCCAGAGGAACCAGAACAAAGAGCCACAAGGGCTGCCCGAGATGCATATGCTAAAAACGTTAAAGACGACACGGAGATAGCTTGTCTCATGCTAGCGACCATGACCTCCGAGCTTCAGAAGCAACTGGAGGACATGGGTGCTTACGATATGATCAAGGAAATATTCCAAGAGCAGGCTAGAGTTGAGCGCTACAAAGCGACTGTCTCTCTGACTGACACAAAGATGGCTGAAGGTTCATCTGTGAGTGCTCATGTACTCAGGATGAAGAGCTATCTTGATCAATTGGAGAGGCTTGGTTCAGCTATGACCAGAAAATTAGCTGTTGACATAATTCTCGGGTCGTTACCTCCTAGTTTTAAGCAATTCATCATGAACTATAATATGCATCAGATGGAGAAATCCATCACCGAGTTGCATGGGATGCTTAAGAACGCACAGGAGGACATGAAGACAAATGTTGTCAAAGACGTTCTAATAGTTCACAAGAAGAAGGGTAAGAAGACGTGGAACAAGAGCAAGGGTAAAGGCAAGGTGTTGCCTAAACCTAAGATCAAGAAAGATAAAGAGGGGGTTTGCTTCCATTACAACAAGGTTGGCCATTGGAAGAGAAACTGCAAACTCTATCAGGACGAAATCAAGAAGGATAGTGTGACTACAGGTTCAGGTATTTTTGTTATTGAAACTAATTCACTTACTCCTAAATCTTGGGTATTGGATACCGGATGTGGTACTCACATTTGTAATGATGTGCAGGGACTACCAAGGAGTAGAAGATTAGCTAAGGGCGAAGTCGACCTGAGTGTGGGAAATGGAGCAAGAGTTGCTGCATTAGCCGTAAGAACTTATTTACTGACTTTGCCTAGTGGACTTGTATTAGTAATTAGTAATTGCTATTTTGTACCTGCTATGAGCAGAAATATTATCTCTATTTCTAGTCTAAGCTTTGGATGGTTATAAATTTGTTATTGAGAATAATAATTGTTCTATCTTAAAGGATAATCTCTTCTATGGAAATGTTGTATTAGAAAGAGGTCTTTACGTGCTAGATCTTAAGAAAGAGAATTATAAGTCCATATATAAAATTAACACTAAACGGTTTAAACCAAATGACTCAAATACAACATACCTCTGGCACTGTCGCTTAGGCCATATAAATGAGAAATACATTTCTAAACTCCACTCTCATGGACTTTTAGACTCATTTGATTTGGAATCATTTGAGATGTGCGAGTCTTGTTTACTTGGCAAGATGACTAAGAAACCCTTCACAATAGTTGGAGAAAGGGTCAATGACTTATTAGAACTCATACATACTGATGTATGTGGATCAATGAGTACGCCCGCTAGAGGTGGGTATCGGTACTTCATAACTTTCACAGACGACTTCAGTAGATGTGGTTATGTTTACCTAATGAAGCACAAGTCTGAATCCTTTGAAGTGTTCAAAGAATTTAAGAATGAAGTACAGAATCAACTTGGAAAGAAGATTAAAGTACTTCGATCTGATCGAGGAGGCGAATATCTGAGTCAGGAATTTGAGGATCAGCTCAGAGAATGTGGAATAGTTTCACAACTGACTCCACCAGGAACTCCTCAGTGGAATGGAGTATCTGAAAGGAGGAATCGAACCTTATTGGATATGGTTCGATCGATGATGAGTCAAACGAATCTTTCAATGTCTTTTTGTGGTTACGCTCTTGAGGCTGCCGCATTCATACTGAACAGGATTCCATCCAAAGCGGTTCAAAAGACGCCATATGAGATATGGACGGGGAAAAGCCCCAAGTTGTCTTTTCTTAAAATGTGGGGATGTGAGACTTATGTCAAACTTCAGTTTCCCGATAAACTCGGACCCAAATCTGATAAGTGCCTGTTTGTGGCATATCCTAAGGAAACCAAAGGATATTACTTTTACCACCCATCAGAGAACAAAGTGTTTGTTGCTCGCAATGGAGCCTTCTTGGAAAGAGAGTTTGTCTCTATGAGAAGCAGTGCGAGTAAAGTGCAACTCGAAGAAATTCGAGACCCACCTATAGTTGCAAAACCTATGATGGAGGAACAAACAAGCTCTCTAGGAGTTGGCGAGCTTGAAACACAACAGACTCAACGTAGATCTAGTAGGATTCGTCATGAGCCCGAGAGATACAGATTTCTCGTGTCTAATGATGATGATGTGACATTCATAGATGATGAATCAATGTCCTACCAAGATGCTATGAAGAGTCCCGACTCTCATAAATGGTTAGAGGCCATAAGAGCCGAGAAGCAATCCATGCAAGACAATCAAGTTTGGAATTTGATTGACCCATCCGAAGGCTTGAAGACCATCGTATGTAAGTGGGTCTTCAAGAAGAAGACTGACGTGAATGGAAAGGTACAAATCTACAAAGCTAGGCTTGTGGCGAAAGGTTTCAAACAAGTTCATGGTATTGTCTATGACGAAACTTTCTCACCTGTAGCTATGCGTATGTCCATCAGAATTCTATTAGCCATAGCAGCATATTATGACTATGAAATATGACAAATGGATGTCAAAACAACTTTCCTAAATGGAAATCTAACTGAGGACGTTCATATGTGTAGGATTAGTGCCCTAGCCCAAATGTATTTGTGCTTGGAAATGGATTATGACATTATTATTTATTCAAATAAAGGTTGTTTCTTATATATATATCTGTGTGTATGGGTTGTGAATGTATATTTCTTATATTCAAAATAGCTTTCCTAAATGGAAATCTAACCGAGGACGTTCATATGATGCAACCCGAGGGTTTTGTCGATCCTAAGAATTCTGGTAAGGTTTGCAAGCTTCAGAAATCCATCTATTAATTGAAGCAAGCATCTCAAAGTTTGAACCTTCATTTTGATGAAGTCATCAAAAGTCATGTGAGCCTTGTGTTTACATGAAGTTCAGTGGAAGCACGGTAGTATTCCTGGTGCTTTAGGTAGATGACATATTACTCATGAGAAATGACGTCCCCGACATTATTGAACGTCAAGAAATTGTTGGGAGATAGTTTCTCGATGAAAGACCTAGGAGAAGCCTCCTACGTGCTAGGAATCAGGATCTATAGAGATAGATCTAGAAGGCTTATAGGTCTGAGTCAAAGTACATACATAGACAAGGTAATGAAACGGTTCAGAATGCAAGAATCCAAGAAAGGATTTTTGCCCTTGTCACATGGCGTGTCTCTCAGTAAGACACAGTGTCCTACAAATGAGCAGGAACGAAGACGGATGACTAAGATCCCATATGCTTCGGCTATAGGATCTATCATGTATGCCATGATAAGTACTAGACCGGATGTGTCATACTCATTGAGCGCAACAAGCAGGTTCCAGTCTAATCCAGGTGAAAGTCACTAAATAGCTGTTAAAAGAATCCTTAAGTACTTACGAAGAACTAAGGACCTATTCCTAGTCTATGGAGGTCAGGAAGGCGAGCTCGTTGTAAAGGGTTACACCAATGCAAGCTTCCAGACAGACTTAGAGGACTTCAGATCGCAATCAGGTTATTTATTTTGCCTAAATGGAAGCGCAGTGACATGGAAGAGTTCCAAGCAATGTACTGTGGCAAATTTTTGAACATAAGCAGAGTATATAGCCGCTGCAGAAGCGGCTAAAGAAGCTGTTTGGATAAAGTACTTTTTGGAGGAGCTAATAGTAGTTCCGAGTATCTCAGAACCAATGGATCTATATTGTGACAACAGTGGAGCGATCGCACAAGCAAAGGAACGAAGATCTCACCAAAAGTCCAAGTACATACTGCGATGCTTCCATCTAATCAGAGAGATTATACAAAAGGGTGATGTTAAAATGTGTAGAGTGCCATCGGACGACAATGTCGCCGATCCATTAACTAAACCACTCCCACAAGCGAAGCATGGGGGTCATGTTAGGTCTATGGGCATAAGATGCTTAGAATTGGCCTAGTGCAAGCGGGAGACTGTAGGATTAGTGCCCTAGGCCAAATGTATTTGTGCTAGGAAATGGATAATGAATTAAGATATTATTATTTATTCAATAAAAGTTCTTTCTTATATATATCTCTGTGTGTGGGTTGTGAATGTATATTTCTTATATCAACCAAGAATGACACTTCGGGTTCACGTCATCAGAATACGTGATTCTGATAGTAGAATTGTGAACCAACGAATGACATTCCAAACTATCCCTAGTGATATGTAGGATGCTTATAGAGATAGACATACTTCAAGTAAGAAGGTACATATCCACACTAGTATATTCGCATGCTGGATATCTGGAATATAGGTACGTGTTAGAGAACACGTACTGGACTGACCACACTATGAGAATATGCATGGTATATGTCATTAGTGATTCTCATATGAGTAGTGTGATTGTTCCTACGACCTAAGGTCACCATGGATTCCTGTATGAGGAACTGCATACTTTAATATGATCTTACGTCATCCGTAACGGGATGATCATTAGAGTCATCATTAGGTATGCACTGAATCATGACGAGGAATGTGAGTGACCAAGATGAGATTTGTTCCTCTCGTCATGAGGGAGATATCTCTAGGCCCCCTGATGAATGATGACTGAAGGAAATGCATGGCCATGCTCAAAATGGATTAACATGTGTTGTTAATATCATTTTGTATTTATTCAGTTTAATTCTCGATCAGGAAAGATACTTCGATCAAACACAAGGATGACATATTATCGTGCCTTGTGATCAAGACGTATATCATAGAACAAAAGGAATAAGCAAATGTCTATTCAGATAGGTTTACGATCGCTGATCATTTCATTTAACATGGGTAGTCACGAAATCAGTCTAGAGGTTACTCATGGAACCTACACGGTCTTTAAAAGATCGTTACCAGCGTTAAATGGAACCTACACGGTCACACAATGAACTCCATTCGTACGGGATGAATATGCTTCATAACAGTTATACATATGATGTATAAGTTGGTGAACGAAATAATCAATTATTGGATAATTGATTGAACAAAACAGTGCCATTCCGTTGGCAACGGAATAGTTCCGTTCCCAACGGAATATATATGGAAACTGTAATAACCTTAGCTGCCAAGTATTTCATTATGGAAATACCTATTCCGTTGGCAACGGAATAGTTCCGTTGGCAACTGAATAAGCACAGATTCGGGTTTTAGTTGTGGTAACTGAGCAATTGTTCGCCTCTCTCTCTAGTACAAATAGAAGGGCAGGGTCTCTCTATTTGACACACAACTCAAAAGCCTAAGAGGCCGTCTTTACACAGAAAAGAGAGAGAGAGAGTTTTGAGAGATATTAGGAAAGTATTTCCGGACTTGTCTAGCCAAGTCCGGTTATTCCGTTCGAGTGAAGTTCACGTGGATACGAGTAGAGGTTCTCTACCTTGAGAACTTGCGAGCAATCTATCTTCATCCCTAGGAGAAGAAGCTATCTCTCGAGCCGAGCTTCAGGAAGAGTTTCACGAGCCGAGCTTTAAGAAGGAGTTCTTCGAGCCGAGCAATAAGAAGGAGCTTGGCGTGCCGAGCTTCGGGAAGGAGACGGTTGTGAGTCGGAGAAGTTCAGACCTACATCCGTTCCTTGTCTCATGGATCAGGAAGATCCGAGGTATAAATTTTAATGGCTAATCTCGTACTTTTATTCCCTTAACGTAGATCTTTGGGCGGGTTAAATCCATAGGTTCCGCTACGCATGTAACGTACATGGCTATGGATTTCCCAACATCTTTCAACGACATGACTCCCTCTCAACTGCGAATGCTCATCGAGACGAATGCGGAAGGAATGAGAGGGCGTGGTGGAATAAAAGGACAAGTGAATGCCACCAACGCAGTAGATTTAGAGACGAGATTTAGCCAAATGCTTAATGCGGTTGGGGGGGGGGGGGAATTGTACCTAAGAAATTGTAGGATTAGTGTTCTAGAAAATGGATTTTGTATTAAGACATTATTATTTATTCAATAATGGTTGTTTCTTATATATCTGTGTGTATGGGTTGTGAATGTAAATCTTATATCAACCAAGAATGACACTTCGGGTTCACGTCATCAGAATACGTGATTCTGATAGTAGAACTGTGAACCAACGAATGACATTCTAAACTGTCCCTAGTGATATGTACGATGTTTATAGAGATAGACATACTTCAGGTAAGAAGTTACATATCAACACTAGTATATTTGCTGGCTGGATGATCATGTTCTGCTGATCATGGACATAGAGATGTCAAGCCTGGAATATAGGTACGTGTTAGAGAACACGTACTGGACTGACCACACTATGAGAATATGCATGATATATGTCATTAGTGATTCTCATATGAATAGTGTGCTTGTTCCTATTACCTGAGGTCACCATGGATTCCTGTATGTGGAACTGCATGCTTTAATATGATCCTACGTCATCCGTAATGGGATGATCATAAGGGTCATCATTAGGTATGCACTAAATCATGATGAGGAATGTGAGTGACCAAGATGGGATTTGTTCCTCTCATCATGAGGAAGATATCTGTGGGCCCCCTGCTGAACTAGGACTGAAGGAAATGCATGGCCATGCTCAAAATGGATTAACATGTCTTGTTAATATCATTTTGTATTTACTCAGTCTAATTCTCGATCAGGAAAGAGACTTTGATCAAACTCAAGGATGGCATACTTCCATGCCTTGCGATCAAGATATATATCGTAGAACAAAAGGAATAAGCAAATGTCTATTCAGATAGGTTTATGATCGCTGATCATTTCATTTAACATGGCTAGTCTTGACATCAGTCTGGAGGTTACTCATGACTTACAATCTTTAGAAGATCGTTGCCAGCGTTAAATGGAACCTACACGGTCACACAATGAACTCCAATCGTATGGGATGAGCATGCCTAAAAAATAGTTATACATATGATGTATAAATTGGTGAACGAAATAATCAATTATTGGATAATTGATTGAACAAAACTGTACCATTCCGTTGGCAACGGAATAGTTCCGTTCCCAACGGAATATACATGGAAACTGTAATAACCTTAGCTTCCAAGTATTCTGTTATGGAAATACCTATTCCGTTGGCAACGGAATTGGTGCTGATTAGGGTTTTAGTTATGGTAACTTAGCAATCGTTCGCCTCTCTCTCTAGTATAAATAGAAGGGCAGAGTCTCTCTATTATACACACAACTTAGAAGCCTTAGAGGCGGTCTACTACACAGAAAAGAGAGAGAAACTTTTGAGAGATATTCGGAAAGTATTTCCGGACTTGTCTAGCCAAGTCCGGTTATTCCGTACGTATGAAGTTCGTGTGGATACGATTAGAGGTTCTCTATCTTGAGAACTAGCGAGCGATCTATCTTCATCCCTAGGAGAGGAAGGAGTTTGTCGAGCCGAGCTTCAAGAAAGAGTTTCGCGAGCCAAGCTTCAAGAAGGAGTTCTTCGAGCCGAGCTTAGCGTCAGGAAGGAGCTTTGCGAGCCGAGCTTCAGGGAGGAGATGGTTGCGAGTCATAATGTTCAGACCAACATCTGTTCTTCATCTCGCGGATCAGGAAGATCCGAGGTATAAATTTTGATAGTTAATCTCGTACTTTTATTCCCTTAACGTAGATCCTAGGGCAGGTTAAATCCATAGGTTCCGCTGTATATGTAACATACGTGATTATGGATTTCCAAACAGAAATGTGGGTTTTGTGCGAGTACGTCACATTTGACTGACGAATGTGAGACTCTTCAATAGGATGTGAATGCCATGGGGAGTTATGAGGGAAACCAAGGAGGTTATGTGTATCAAAAGCCTCAATATTCTTACGATCCTGGAAGGGAACACCCCAACCTTCATTGGAGAACAGAGGAGAATCAACAACAAACCCATATGCAAGGACTCTATACTCACCCAAACGCGCAACCCCAACACTCTCAACCTACTCCAACTCCACCTCAAAACACACGACCGTCTTCTTCTGAATCTTCATCTTCAAATTCGGACATGGCCCAACTAATGGCTATGATGCAAGGCCTTACGGGAAAATTTTCTGGTTTTCAAAACCATCTCTTGAGTGTGGAAAATAAACTCGCAGGTCAAATCTCAGTTATCTCACAAGGCCAAGCAAATCTTTCACAAGATCAGTCAATCCAAGGCCGACAAATGCAAAACCTTGAGATGCAAGTGAAACAACTTGCAGGTGAGGTTAATGTATTGAAGGGACAGGTGGATAACAAGCTCCCATCTCAAGAAAGGAGACCTTACACTAAACCCTTTCTTGCAATTCATTTAAGAAACGGGAAAGAAGCTGCGTCTCCATGAGAGGAAAAAGAGATTGTTGTGAAAAGGCACGAAGAACAAAGGGGGAGAGATGAAGAATTAGGGGTGGAGGATGAAAATGTAATTATGAATGTACAAGAGAAGGAAGAAGAAAAAGAGGGAAAAGAGGAAGAAAAGAAAAAGAGAGCTTACGTATCAAAGGCACCATTCCCGTCCCGTTTGGCGGTGAACAAAAAGGCAGAAGCCGAAAAGGACATGTTAGCAATTTTCAAAAAGGTGGAGGTGAATATTCCCATCATTGAGGGCATCTAAAAATTCTCCAATATTGCCAACTTCTTGAAAGACTTGTACACTAATAAAAGAATGTTAAAAAGGGATGAGAAAGTAAACCTCTCGGCCGTTTTAAGACTAGACGCAAAACTTCCCCTAAAAGAAAATGACCCTGGAATCTTCGCCATTCCGTGCACAATTGGGCACCACCAGTTTTCAAGGTGTGTGCTTGACCTAGGGGCTACGATTAATGTAATGCCCAGTTCCGTTTACGAGACCCTTGACCTTGGTAGTCTGAAGAATACTCGAGTCGTGGTGACCCTTGCAGACCGATCTGCAATCCAGCCTCTAGGAGTGGTAGAAGATGTATTGGTCAGGGTGAATGTGGTGGTTTTCCCAGCCGACTTTTACATTATCGAAATGGGAAGCACATCGGATTCCTCTTCCATTCTCTTGGGGAGACCATTTCTTAGGACTGCAAAAACTCGAATCGACTGCCATTCGGGAACTTTGTCGATGGAGTTCGACAACGAGAAGATATCCTTCAACATCTTTGACGTGATCAAATTTCCTGACGACCAAAATGTGTCGAGCATTTCCATCATCGATGAGATTGACGAGCTCGTTGATGAACATTTGATAGGGGAGTCTTCTCATTCTTTAAATTCTTTAAATACTTTCTTTGATGAGTTTTGGGACGAAATAGAAAATGTGAACACATTAGAAACCCAAAAAATCGAAGATTTGTTAGGCAATGAAAGTAACATATTAATACAAGAAGTTGAAAATATAAATTTGCTTGACTCTGAAAAATGCATGAAAGAAGAGAAAAATGCATGAAAGAAGAAGTTTTTTCGTTTTCAGGACCAATGATGACAGAGCTCAAAATCTCGGGAGAATGAATGCCGCCATCCATCGAGAAGGTGCCTAAACTCGAGCTCAAACCTCTTCCAAACCATCTCAAGTAAACATACCTCGGGCCAGACGAAACCTTACCTGTCATCATTGCCCCCAACCTCACATCCGATCAGGAATGGCGCCTGGTGGAAGTCTTGGTGAAACACAAGATGGTGATAGGGTGGACTTTGGCCGACATGCCAGGCATCAATCCCGTGAATTGTATGCACAAGATCACCCTTGAGGAAGGAGCGAAGCCCTCAAGGGAAGCTCAAAGACGTTTGAACCCAGTGATGATGGAGGTGGTTAAGAAGGAGTTGCTTAAACTCCTTGATGCCGGCATAATATATGCCGTGGCCGACTCTGAATGGGTGTCTCCTATTCACGTGGTATCCAAAAAGACGGGGATAACGATTGTCAAGAATTCGGAAGGCGAAAAGGTGCCTACACGAATACAAAATGGGTGGCGAGTTTGCATTGATTACCACAAACTCAACGCGGCGACAAAGAAGGACCATTTTCCTCTCCCTTTTATCGATCAGATGGACCGACCCTATTATTATTTTCTCGATGGGTACTCAGGTTACTTTCAAATTGCAATTGATCTCGCCGACCAGCAGAAGATGACATTTACTTGTCCTTTTGGTACTTTCGCGTATCGAAAGATGCCTTTCGGGTTGTGCAATGCTCTAGGTACATTTCAAAGATGCATGATTTCTATTTTCTCTGAATACATTTCAAAATTTATAGAAGCTTTTATGGACGACTTCTCCATTTATGGCGACTCATTTGATGAGTGTTTGACCAATTTGGGGCTAATAATGGAGAAGTGCGTCGAATCTAACCTTGTCTTGAATTTTGAAAAGTGCCACTTCATGGTGAGCCAAGGAATTGTACTAGGACATCTTGTTTCAGAGAAGGGCTTGGAGGTAGATAAGGCGAAGGTCAACATAATGAAGACGTTACCTTACCCTCGAAATGTGAAGGATGTGCGCTCATTCTTGGGCCATGCAGGCTTTTATAGGCGCTTCATACGCGACTTCTCCAAGATTGCGCAACCAATATGCCGCCTTCTCCAAAAGGATGCCAAATTTGACTTTGATGACGCGTGCAAGGACGCCTTCGACATCCTGAAGAAGAATGTATGCACCGCCCCAATAATCAAGCCACCCGACTAGAACCTCCCATTCGAGATCATGTGCGACACAAGTGGATTAAGCATTGGTGCCGTCTTCGGACAATGGGTCGGTAAGGATCCTCACGTTATTTATTATGCTTCTAGGACACTTGATGATGCACAACGTAATTACACGACCACTGAAAAGGAATTATTAGCTATTTTATATGCCTTGGAAAAATTCCGATCATATTTGGTCGGAACAAAAGTGGTTGTGTTTTCAGATCATGCAGCGTTGAAGTATTTGATGAAGAAAAATGAGTGCAAACCGCGCCTCTTATGATGGCTTCTCCTTCTTCAAGAATTCAATATGGAGATCCGAGATAAGAAAGGCGCAGAAAACCTCGTCGCTGACCACCTCAGTCGGCTCCCAACGAATGAAGGATACGTTCTTCCGATCAACGACTTGTTTCCTGATGAGCACCTCTATGCAATCCAGGCGAGTACACCTTGGTATGCGGACATTGTCAACCTTTTGGAGATGGGACAAATGCCTGACACGCTATCTCACGCTCAGAAGGATAAACTCAAGAACGACTCGCGCTACTACTTTTGGGAAGACCCGCTCCTTTACAAGATCTGCTCCGATCAAATGGTGCGCAAATGCGTACCTGATTACGACTTTAACTCGGCATTATCTTTCTGTCACTCTTTAGAATGTGGGGGCCACTTTGGAGCTCAACGCACAAGCCACAAGGTCCTCCAAAGTGGACTTTATTGGCCAACTCTTTACAAAGACGCTCATTCCTTTGTGAAGAGTTGCGTAAATTGCCAAAAGACAGGCAATCTATCCTGCAAACACGAAATGCCTCTCAAAACTTTATTGTTTTGCGAACTTTTCGATGTTTGGGGGATAGATTTCATGGGTCCCTTCCCTCAATCCAATGAGTATTTATACATTCTTTTGTGTGTGTGGATTATGTCTCTAAGTGGGTTGAAGCTATTCCAACAAGGGATGTCAAGTCCAAAACGGTGATTGAATTTCTCAAAAAGAATGTATTTCCGCGTTTTGAAGTTCCTAAAGCCATCATTAGCGATAGAGGATCATATTTCAACAATAAATACATGGCTAACCTGTTGAAAAATTACCATGTCCAACACCGAATTTCAACCGCATACCATCCCCAAACAAATGGTCAAGGCGAAATAACTAATAAAGAAATTAAGTCAATCCTTGAGAAAGTGGTAGATCCCTCTCGCAAGGATTGGAGTCAAAGGCTTTGAGATGCGTTGTGGGCCTATCAGACCGCATACAAAACACCGATAGGAATGACTCCTTTCAAACTTGTGTATGGAAAGAGTTGTCACCTACTAGTGGAAATCGAACACAAAGCCTTTTGGGCCATTAAAATGGTCAATTTCGATTACCCAAAGGATGCGGAAATGAGTAAATTGCAAATTCAAGAGTTGGAAGAACTTAGGCTTGATGCCTATAACAACTCCCAAATTTACAAGAAAAAATTAACCACCTCTCATGACAAAATAATCACCAAGAAAACATTTGAAGTGGTTGATAAGATTTTGTTATTCAACTCCCGGTTGAAGTTGCATCCCGGGAAATTGAAGAGCAGGTGGACCGGCCCATTTATAATAACCAGTATTTTGCCTTTTGGAGTTTACGAGATTTTCAGTGACGCGAATCGAGCATTCAAGGTGAATGGAAACAGGCTGAAGACTTTCTATGAGAACCATGACGCTAGGTGGATGGACGATCAGGAGTTTGGGCAGTATCCCCAGGCGGAGATCACAAAAAACTGAGCGCAAATGCGTCGGGCTCGAGACGTAAAACGGGAGGGCTTGGCGAGAGGAAACTCGTCCGGTCAGATCGTATTTTTCTTTATTATTTTTAAATTTTCTTGTCACAAAACGTCTTAATTTACACTTAAACTTGCAAAAGTTTAAGTGTTGTGGGGGTGATTTTGCACAAAACCCTTGAATACTTTCAATTTACACAAATTCTTGAACTTTTCTCATGTACATATAAAAGTTTAAGTGTGGAGATATTGACTTTGTGCAAAACCAAGTTTTGTAACCTTTTTTGTGTTAAAAAAAGGAATTAAAAAATAACAAAAAAATAAAAAATAAAAAATATGAAAAATACAAAAATATAAGAATTAAAATTTTTGTTTTTATTTTTCTTATTTTTGTAAATAAGTTGATTATTTTTCGTGAATACACTATCTTGCTTGGATTTGTAAATAAATAAAACAACTTTTAAAAGGGGTTTTGGAAAAGAAGAGTTTTGAATCCAAATCCTTCGAGCAACAAATTTTTGAAAAGTCCAGGATTTTAGAAAATGATGAATAATTTTTGAAAAACTTTTAAAGGTTATTAAATTATTTGGCATAATATTTTCCATTCCATCTCATTCTATCTATACTATCCATATAAAGTCCATTAATGGTTTAAAACTTTCATAACGGTTCATCTCCTCAATATTTTACGACAAAATATAATGTTTCCATCCTTTAGTGCCGTATTTACATTTTTCGAAATTATCCCTACTTTTCAAACTGTGGCTTCGATAAACGTCTGATTTTATTAGCCCTTTGAAATTTGTTGAAGACCTACCACCCATTTTCTAGTGCAAAAATGTATTATTTTTTTTTATGATTTTTAAATAATCTACTACACCTAGTCTTATGGTGACCCTCAAGGGTGTACGGTGCGAGAGATAGTTCTTAACGCTCGGTTACAGGCAATCCAACTTGCATGGTACCAAGTAGCTGGGTATCGGTGATGATGAATCATTGATATTCACGCAGAAGGGCCCGCTGCAAGGCCTCGAATCCGAGTATGCTAGGAGTGACCAGAGGGAGATGATCCACCGCGGAGAGGCAAAGACTGGGGTAGCATGTTATTAAAACAATAAAATAAAATAATTAAAAAATAATTAAAAAAATAATAGAAAAATATATATGAAAAAAAATAATAATAATAAAATATAAAATAAAGAAATAAAGAAAAAAAATGATGATGAATGAATCAAATAAATAAAATAAAAATAAGAAAAAAAATAATAAAAAATAAATAAATAAATAAATAAATATAATAATTATATATATGTATATACTTTTTAATAAATAAATAAATGCTTTTTAGTGTCATTAGACACAATTTTGTGCTTGGGATTGGGTGTGTAAACTTTCAATCTGTTTAAAAGGGCGAAATAAAATTTAGCTGAACCTTTTGTGCGAGATTTAGGGGACTAAAGTAGAAATATTTTCTTAGGGTACTATTTTGTGGAAAATGGATAATTGGGATAAAAGATTGGTGAGTTGAAACGACTTTGATATTTTAAAATTATTAATGGACATTCACCGACATTCGTGTATTATTATAATAAATGACTATTAGTATGGCAATGATTTAATCTCTCTTCAAATGAATTTAAACTGATTCTAAAAACCCTAGAACTTGATTTAAATTTACGCTTGAGGACAAGCTTGGTTTAAGTGTGGTGAGATTTTGAAGGAATTATGCCCTAGGCCAAAGTGTTAGACTAGAGATTAGATTATGAGAAACATGTTTATTCAGTTCATATATGCATGAGTGTATGAGTGACTAATATATTTACGTATATTAGATCAACCATGAATGACACCTCGGGTTCACGCCATCAGAATACGTGGTTCTGATAGTAGAACTGTGAACCAACGAATGACATTCTAAACCGTCCCTAGTGATATGTGGGATGTTTATAGAGATAAACATACTTCAAGTAAGAAGCTACATATCCACACTAGTATATTCGCAGGCTGGATGATTATATTCTGCTGATCATGGACATAGGGATGTCAAGTTTGGAATATAGGCACGTGTTAGAGAACACGTACTGGACTGACCACACTATGAGAATATACATGGTATATGTTATTAGTGATTATCATATGAATAGTGTGCTTGTTCCTACGACCTGAGGTCACCATGGATTTCTGTATGAGGAACTGCATACTTTAATATAATCTTATGTCATCCGTAACGGGATGATCATTAGGGTCATCATTAGGTATGCACTGAATCATGACGAGGAATGTGAGTGACCAAGATGAGATTTGTTCCTCTCGTTAAGAGAGAGATATCTCTGGCCCCCCTGATGAACTAGGACTGAAGGAAATGCATGGCCATGCTCAAAATGGATTAACATGTGTTGTTAATATCATTTTGTATTTTTTCAGTCTAATTCTCGATCAGGAAAGAGACTTTGATCAAACTCAAGGATGACATATTACCGTGCCTTATGAACAAGACGTATATCGTAGGACAAAAGGAATAATCATATGTCTATTCAGATAGGTTTATGATCGCTGATCATTTCATTTAACATTGGTAGTCATGACACCGGTCTAGAGATTACTCATGACTTACGATCCTTGGAAGATCGTTGCCAGCGTTAAATGGAACCTACACGGTCACACATAGAACAACGTCTAGTCGACAAGGAAATGCTCTTAAATAGTTATACATATGATGGTGAAGGAAATAATCCATCATTGGATGATTGATATGAGTGATTGTGCAAAAATCAGCATAGTTCCGTTGGCAACGAACAGTTCCGTTGCCAATGGAACAGTTTCGTTGGCAACAGAACTCGGCGAATTTCTCGACAGCCAAGTTTTCATATTATGAAACCCTATTCCGTTGGCAACGGAATAGGTTCGTTGAGAACGGTAAGCGCTGTAATTAGGGTTTTAGTTATGGTTACTAAGCAATCCTTTGCGTCCCTCTCTAGTATTAATAGAGGGGCAGTCCCCTTCTATTAGACACACATTACAGAGCCTCAAGGCTGCCGTAATATAGAGAGAAAGAGAGAGAGCCTCCTGAAAGTATTTCCGGATTCATCTAGCCGAGTCCGGTTATTCCGACGATTCGAAGTTCGACGTGGATACGAGTAGAGGTCTTCTGCTTTGAAGACTAGCGAGCGATCAGTTTCTTTACCCTAGGAGAAGCAAGGAGTTCGTTCGAGTCGAGCTTTAGGAGCACGAAGGAGAAGGAAGCAAGACGGAAGTTCGTTCAGACCTACATCCGCTTCTCTCTCCTGGATCAAGAAGATCCGAGATATAAATTTTGATAGCATAATCTTGTACTTTTATTCCCTTAATGATGATCCTAGGGCGGGTTGAACCCGTAGGTTCTGCTGCGCATGTAACGTACATTGCTACGGGTTTCCTAACAGTGGCATCAGAGCGTTCGTTAAGGAAATAATCATCGATTATATTTAAAATTTAGTAAATAATAGTATAATAAATTTTAGGGTTTTGAAAAATATTATTTCAAAACATCACGGAAATAGTTTTTGGGAATATAATTTTGGATATTATGATTTCCCAGAGTTTCAAGAATTAGTTTTTTTAAACCCGTTTTGGATACGGAACTAAAATAAAAGAAAATTCGAATTTCCAGCACGCCTCCGTTGAGAACGGAGTACTTCCGTTGAGAACGGAATAATTCCGTTTAGAACGGAACAATTTTGTTCCCAACGGAACAAGGCAGAATTTTGCAGAAACCCTAATTTTGTTATACATGAAATTTTTATTTAAATATGATATGAGCCTTAGATCTGTGATTGTTCTGTGAGATAATCTTGTGTGTGAATGCTTATAATATTATTTAATATCTATGGCAACCTGTGAGTTGTCCAAAGTTATAATTTATGGCAACTAATGAGTTGTCCAAAATTGTACTTTACTTTTCTAGCAATAGGATAATTGTTAGGATAGATATTATATGAAGACTACGAGACAAAGATCTTGACGCAATCTTCAGAAGATGGCATTGGATCTTCACACACACACAAAGAAGGTTTCGTTGAACATTCACCTGCAATCTGGAGATAGATCTATGATAAGTCATTAATTATACACATTTTTTACCCTATACATATGTGATATTGAACCATTATATGTATTAACATTCTATTTATATGGATAATAATCACAACTTGAATGTTGATACTACTAATGAGATATTTATGTGATTTCAGGTACAATTTGGATGGAGCGTAGCTCGGAGAAAAGATATTGGAGCACAAGATGGAGATAATAATCGAGACTCGGACCTGCCGACCCAGGCTTAGTATTTCGGCCATAACTCACAATCTGGGCCTTCTCTATATGCAAACAATATACCGTTGGAAAGAAGAGAACAAGACCCACAATTCATTTCATATAACCAGAGCCAAATTCTGAAGTCTACATGTCTCAAATTGACCATCTTCTAGACAGATCTATCATGCACTTTGCATTCACTCTTCATGTTTTTGCAATGCTCATTCACACTCTTTGCATGGGGTTTCATTCATCCCTCATGATCACCTTTTGAGAGGGTTATAACCAGGTGCAAGGCATCTATTCTACTAACTTTTGAACTTCATCATTCTCTCTCTTGGAGTTGGGCAAGTCAAGCAAGCTTTATTCTTCCATCTGCGCTTCATTAATGGGTTTTATCATTATTTTCTTTTCTTTCTTTTCCATGTATTTCAAGTAAGCCCTTCGAGGCATAGTTAGTGTTTATGTTTTTGTGTTGTAACCTTTGAGACCATTAATAATGAATTTCATTTGAACGGTTATTATTTTGTTTTCACTTACTTATTATCTTTCATGCTCAATGAATTATTTTAAGTTTATTTCGGTCAGTTCTATGTTCAATAGTAATTAGCGAGGGTCACAAAATTCCTATGGTTCTTTTGCTCAATAGCCTCCATTAGAATTTGAATAATAGCCAAGTGCAAATAACTCACAACAATCTAAACAGTTCTGAACAAGCTCATTGTTTAGGAGGTTTTGATTTGTTTAAATAACCAATGATTTCTATTGAATTAGTTATGATATTCAAGTAAGTTAGTGTTTTTATTTACGAGCTCATCTGAACTAAAACCCTATCTTTTTGTTTGAGTTATTTATCGGTTAGATCTCATCTTACTGCACTTAAGAGATTAATTCCAAATTCATTATTATATTCAAGGATAAAGTTACACACAAATTCAATTCACAAAACCACCACATCTCTTGATTTTTACTCTAAGTTTCCTCTTTACTTGTTACTTTAATTTTGTTACAATCAACCAATCAACAACCCCCCAATTGTGTGTCTTGTTTTAGATCTTGTGTTTGGTTTTATTTATGGTCTTGGTTTCTCTTTATTTTAGTTTTCTATTTTTGTTGAGTCCATTTTCATTAGAGAAGTAATCTTTTCACCTAGTTTAGTCTAAATAGCTCTCTGTAGTTCGACCCCTACTTCCACTGTCTACTGTATTGTAGTTAAGTCTAGGGTTATAAATTTTTTTTGGTAAGTGTAAAATGACTGCAAAAATACCTCTTATCAATCTGGGATAACGAACCTCATGATTGCTCATGAGGAATATGCTCATACCATATTTGGCATGTTTCTTGTGATGTTTATATTTATAAATCTAAAATAAAATCCTTCAGAATGTTAAGTAAGGAAGTGCCCCCCATGTCACTGAAGCCCTCGGTACTTAGACAGTCTTCCATGTGGGTCATGCCAAAGCTGAGAATATGGGGGATTGTCTTTGTAAAGGAAGGTACGCGGGAAATGGCATCCAGCATGGATCATGCCAAAGCTGAGTTTGCTGGATTCCATTTCGCCGATAATCATACATGGTTAAACTTAACTGAGCAAGCAAGTCGGAGTTGGGTTTAAGCAACAAGATGGGATAATACACCGGGTAGATGATGCTCATTCCATAAAAGTTGAGCAATAAGGGTTGTGCCAAAGCGCACTTAGTGCCCAATGAACTACGGATTTGACCCACTCTGAAACCTCATTTAATTGAAGTTTCCGAATCAATAATACTAAAGGAGTTTGATTTAAAGAAAAATAGTGGAAGTATAATATATGAAACAAAATTTGAATAATAAACTTTACATTGCATATTAAACTTGTAGAATGAGTTTGAAATTTACGGACTTGCGATCTATCCTTGAGAAGGATAAGCTCGATGGCACAAACTTCCCTGAATGGCTCAGGACTCTGAGAATTATTCTCAAGAGTGAAGGAAAGTTGTATGTCCTTGAGACACTCATCCCAAATCCACCGCCTTCGACCGCTTCTAAAGTCGTTCAAGATACTTATCAGAAGTGTATTGCCGATTCCGATGAAGTAGCCTGGATGATGTTAGTAGGAATGAAACCTAAGCTTCAAAAGCAGATAGGTTTCATGGATGCCTATGATATGATCAAGGCGCTTAAGGAAATGTTCCGAAAGCAGACTAATATTCAGCGCTACAAGGTCACCAAGTTATTAATCAAGAGCAAGATGGCTCATGTCTCCTCTTTGGATACTCATGTGTTCAAGATGAGAAGTCACATTGATTACTTAAAGAGACTTGATTCGCCTATTCCAAAGGAATTCGCGATTGACATGATTCTTGGATCGCTTCCTCCGAGCTTTGATTTGTTCATTACTGAATATCATAAGCGTCAGATGGAGATGATGATCACGGAATTGCATAAGATGCTTAAACAGGCAGAGAAGGATATAGAGGCAAAAGTTGTCATTGATGCCCTCAGGATTGAAAGGGAAAGGGAGTTGAATAGACAAGCCGCATGGGAGAGCTGGATCAAGATTAAAGGCAAGGAGTTGCCTAAACCCGAGGAATCGGAAGAAGTGATTGCATGTTCTATGCGTGATCACTGGAGAGCAGGATGTAAGATATGTCAAGAGGAAGAATCAATAGTTGTCATTTCAGGTAATCCTCTTCCTGCATCTCTACTTGGATATTGGATATCCATTATAATTCTCACATTTTGAATGTGCAGGATATTACTCAGAAGTAGAAGATTAGTTAGAGGAGAAGTCAATCTACAAGTAGGGAATGAAGCAAGAGTTACTACATTAGCTCTAGGATTTTATTGACTAAGACATTGTGGACTTGTAATAAAATAAATGTTATTTCGACTTGTAATGAAATAAATGGTTGTAAAATTTATTATTTGGAATAATAAAATTTTCCTAGATTTGTCTATTTGAAATGTTCACTTAGAAACTAACATTTATATGCTAAATAATAATTCAATTGATTTCATACTTCTGGCAATGTCATCTAAGTCACAAAATAAGAATCGCATTTCTAAAACTCCACCCTATGTGGAAAGTTTGACTCACTGGATCTAGGATCAATTGAGACGTGCGAATTTTATTTATCGAACAGGATGACAAGAATGGGCAACCATCACGAAGTTGATGGGTTAGTCTCATGCATATAGATGCATGAGAGACAATAGGCAAGCTGGCTAGAAATAAGGAATATCAGATTTTCATATTAAAGTGTTTTAAGTAAAATGTTTACTTAATGAAACACAAAATATTTGAAATGTTCAAAGCATTTAAGAATGAAATTCGACATCGCCTTGACAAGATAATAAGAGCACATCGATCAGATTGAAGTGGTAAGTATTTGAGTCAATAGTTTGACAATTATCTTAGAAATTATGGAAAATGTTTCACAATTAATTCTATATGAAGTATCTCTCGATGTGCACATAAAGATGAAAATAAAACTTATTGGATAAGATTCAGTCTATGCCTCCGAGACTCTTGTAGGTTTATACTCTTGCATATACTAAACACTGAATATCATAAGGTTCAAAAGGACACCATATGTGATATGGGTTTGGAATAGTCCCAAATTGTCTTTAAAGGTTGAAGTACGACTCGTGTCAAAAAGTTTGACGATGTCAACACAACAATCTCATAAATATTTGTGGAATATCAATTTGATATTATTTTACATTACGAGTTCAAATTGTTTGCTACTCATAAGTCAGACTTCTTTAAAAGAGATCTCATCTCCTAAAGAAGCAGTGGGAGTGTAATACATCTCGAAAGGTTCGAGATCCACATACTAGCGATGAATCATTAATGAGTCTATTAAGTAGTTGATAAGGCTGTACTTGAAACATAAGGTCCTCCTCACATAACTGGTAGACATTAAGGTGAGAGATATGATCTCTCATAAAAGATGCTCGTAGAGGATGAGTCAACTTTCTACCGAGGCTCACAATTAATTCTGTATGCAGCATCTGCTTTTATTCTCCTTCCATTTATATTTTCTGCTCGAATGAAACTTTTGGTCCGTTCGAATGAAACAGGTAGACTTTCCAATTTTGAGGGTTGATCATTCCCTATTTAAAAGAGCAACTCCAATCCGAATTTCTTGACGATTTCTCTAAGCAAAATTCATAAATTCTCTCTCTAGTGTTGAACGAATTTACTCAGTAATCTTAAATGCGATTAGAGAAAATTTGTGAGTGTTTTGTTTGTTAGTTTGATTGAAAGAGATCGGTTTGTTTAGTCTCAACGATTCACTAAGAGTTTGTAATGTGATCGTTGATTCGAGTCTTATAAGAACTCTATTTGGATTAGTGAATCAAGGAGCAGAAGAGGCATCTCCAAAGAGCAGTCACTCGTGAATGCATCAAGGGTTGCTAGCGAGAACGGGTGATTATAGCTAACACAACCGCTTTGCCGAACTTCATCAACAAATCCGTGTGCTCAGTAGACTCGTTTCTTTTCTATTATCTTTATTAATTGTGTATTATTATTTGAATTAATACAAATCATCCATTAAAAATCAAATAACCTAAAACATTGTAAAACACTAAAAAGTTAAAAACTATATTTTCATATGAAAGTAAGCTTATTCCCACCCCTTCCCCCGCCGCCCCTCTTAAGGCCTCAATTAAAATACACTAAACATATATGATGCTATACTAATAATAATGTCTGTATTGTCACAAAACATTAATAAATATGTGAAACCCAAGACCTTGATGGTTCTTATCAAATCGAAAATATAATATAAAAAATAACATTCTAAAAAATTATGTGATTATGCATAAATAACCAAACACATATACTTGTCATAAAATATCAAGAAACTTGAGAAATTAAATAATAAATTTGAGAATTTTTATGATCAGATGTCCCAGCCTAGAGAAATTGATGACATGCCTCAATAATAAGGCTCAAAAGGAGGTGGAAAATAATGGATGAGGTTAACCCCAAACCTTTCTTGCTTGATTATCGCATTTTTACGTCTAAACACCATTAAATTGCCAAATCTCAACCCTCTTTTTCCTCTAAAACAATTACCACAAACTTCTTTCCCGAACCTTACCCTAACCCTAATTCTAACCTCCAATTCTAATATCCCTTGTAGGCTATGTTGCATGAACATAGATATGGACATCGTATCCGATAAAATATGGATATAACAAATTTTTAAAAAAATCTAGGATACAAATATGACAAATTTATATATTATTTTATTAATTACTAATTGTATTTATATATTTAATTAATTTATATATATTTAGATATTATTATTTGAAATAGGAGATACTAAAAGTTTGTTAATATATTTATTTGTCATTGTTAGTTAAATAATTAAATATCTTAATTTTATTTTATTGATTTTATATATGCTATTTTATATCTTAAGAATATATCTTATTACGTTAAAATATTAGAATATGTCACGTGGCATATTCGATACGATATCTGAGCATCCGATACGGGTATTAGTATCCGATACAATAATGCTAGATTTTTGAAGTATCCACGTAACAAAACATATACGTAACACCAAAAGGAAACAAAAGAATCCCAATATTTTTTAATCAATAATTAAGAAAATTCACATTTCCACCCAAGAAAACATAAAAACTGTAACCACAATCAACAATTTTATGAATAAACTATTTCCCATCTCCACCCTATAAACTCCAAAAACATTAAAAATTAAATCCAACAATTTAACCCTATTTCTAACTTCCAATATATCAACTAATTAAATACCCACCTACCTTAATTAATTGGAGGCGCGCTTAATCCAGACACACTAGACATTCTTTGCATATTAAAAATAATCAGTCTTTACATGAATCTCAACGCATCCAAACAAAAATCCGGCCTCAAATTTGATTGGGATCCTCTTGGTCTTCTTGAAGTAAACTTCTCAAAAAGAAAAAGCTCCTATTGAAATTCTACATTTTCCGGCAATTGTCGGAGAAGGATGCCAAGTGGATCTTCTTAAGTTGCTTTGTGTTGTGCGAGAAAAATGTTACTGTTTGTCTATGGCTACTTCTTGGTTATGGAGTGATGTGGCAAACAGAGTCAGTTGGTGCCGAACCTCACTTGAGTTCTTCAGTAATTAATGCTTATGAATAATTATGGATTGATTTATATTTAGTAATTGATTTTGGCCTCCCAACTTTGGGTTCGTTCTCTTTTTTCTTGCTTCCTTTATTTGCCACTTTAACAATTCGGGTTTGTTCATATTATATTATAGTCGAGGGTGCTAAGTGAGTAAACAATTGTTCAAGAAAGTGAAAGAAAACCAAAAATTGAGGAATAAAAGATTGACACATTTAATTTATTTTTTTGAAGTAATATCAATGTTTGAATGTAATTCATAAATATTTTGTGTAAAAGCCGGATCCAAAAGTTTGAATGTACTCAAGTTTTTATTGTTCTTTAAATATTATTAAATTAAGGGTATGTTCTGTTAAATATTTGTGCTATTTGCAAATTATATAATATATCTTAATCCTGACCTCTATCATCAGAATTAGCCATGTCAGCTATATAATCTAAGCCGTTTGATCAATTCACTAAATCAATCTACACCATCTAATTAAATTAGTAAAAGGATCAAATTCTACCGTCCGATTAACTTCTCCCACCGATTAACTTCTCCCAACCGTCATATTTAAATTCTAGAGTCCTCCGTCCTAGAATTCTCCACCCTAAAATTCTAGACTGACTCTTTCCCCTCTCACTCCGTCTTTCCTCTCTCTTTCTCTCACTCGTGGCAGCCTCTAACTCTCTTCAATTCAAGCTTTCTTCTAGCAAATCCATCACCGCTGCCTTTTGTCTTCTCCCGAAAATGAAATAGTCAGGGCAATGAAGGATTTGGAGATAGAATGGTGTGAAGATGAAATTCCGCGGAATTGGAAGCTAACTCAAGGTTTTGATTTAATTTTTTGATTGAAATATCATTTAATTGATTTTTTTTTTGTTGACAGACCTTCATTTTTACAATCATTTGCTGAGAGATTTGCCGTTTTGCATTCTCTTGAAGAAATTTGTAGCTCATTAATGGCTGTCTATGAAAATTAAACCCTTTTTCTTTCTTTTCTCATGTGAAAAATAGGGAAATTTGAGATATTCAGAGGATAAAGAAGAAATCTATTTATGATTCTTTTCCTGATTCAGAAAAGAAATTACAGAATTTTACCGCAAGTCAAGTGGCATTCTGTTTATCAGGAGCCGAAGGATATCTCTGCTAGAAAGTAATTAATTTAATACAAAAGAGAAAATATTTATCTAATTAATTAATTATTTATCTAATTATTCAATCATTTCTCTAATTGTAGTGTTGTCTTCCAAATGAAGATTAAATTATTCCGTGGAATTAAATTCTGGCTGTATATGCATCGCAGTTCTAAAGGTTAATAGTTAATTTATATTTGTGTTAAATCTAAGATTCTAACTTATGAAAACATATATTCATATACAATTTTTTATTATGTAGGATATTTTGCAACAAAATAACACAGGAAAATTTCTCTCACAATTGTTTGGAAATAAGTCTGCATCCATGTCTTTTTTGGTATTAAGCAAGAAGAAATTATGCGAGATTTATAAATTTATCATTATTTTAATTATTTTGTTCACATATTGTATTTAATATTCAATGCTTAATTAGATATTTTGTACTTTTTTTTTGTTACTTCTGGGATTACTGAAGGATTTCTATGTGCGGTGGTGATTTCGTCGACGTGTATAATGACAGTAGCCAAATATTTTATCTTTTAAGAAAATACAAATAATATTAAATTAAGAGTAGGCTGAAAACATTGCTCAGTTTTAACTTTTATAATTAGGCTGACTGAATCTGATGATGTTACCAGATGGATTTGATTATGTTTTGGCCAAAATATAATAATTATAAAAAAAAATTCATTCATATTTCAAATTTCGAAATTTCATTTTATTCAGTAGAAAAGTCAAAATTTCATGTATATTTTGGGCTGTTTGTTCTAGGAATGGGATGATGTTGTAACATGCTTGATCATTGAATGCAGCACATAAATATTGTTGAATATATTGAAATTATTTCTAAAATTCTAAAAAATTGAGGGGTAAATCACTTTTTCTCTTATATTTTTATTTCACATTTAAAACATTGCTCAGTTTTGCTTTCTGTGGTCAATTAATTTTGTGTATAAACAGGTATGGATAAATATGGGGCCTCTGCTATATCATTTTGCTGGTTCATGTGGTGAAGATGTATGCAATTTCATTTATTAATATCATTATTTTTTTGTCTTTTTGAGGATATTTTTGTATTGTTATATTTTTATAATTTTTTTTTATGAAATATCACTTGAGCTCAGTTTGGTGGATGTGAAGAAAGTTGCTTATTCCTATGTTATTGGAATGGAGGTAATGACTTAAAAATTAAAATAATGTTTAAAGTATACTTTATATATGTATCAATATATTAATTTTATATATGGTTAAAATATGAATTTTGAAAAATATTTCTAGGTGGAAAAAATGATAGAAACGAGTTACACTGGAAATAGAAAATCCATGATGCAAGTAAGTTTCTCATATATGCTCTAAAAAATATAACTACAACATTAATGTCGTATTAACTATTATATGTATTGGAACACTTAGTATTATTTTAAATTGAATGATGTACCTTATTTTGAAATGTTGTTATAATATGAATATATAGCATTTCAGAGTGTGTGAAATGGATATTAAGTAGCATTTGAAAATGCATTATTTCTTAAGTATATACTGTATTTATTAGTGTTGTTGGATGCAACACTTATTGACAAGAATTAATTGTGATGTTGAATATACCATTATATGAGACTTGATAAAATGGCTTTGTAGTTTTTTACGACCGCCACAGAAACAACATATAAGCCCAATACCGTTAATTGTTATGACAACACTTTTATATGAATTTCACAACATTTAAGAATGTCGTTGTAAGCTATTTTTGTTTTAGTGATGTATGAATAGTAATTATATACCTTTTCAAAAATATGTGTTTTTCCTAATTAATCTAAACTATCTACACCTCTTTATCTCTATTCTATCTTATCTATAATTAATTGCACTTCATTGACATATATGACCAAAATTATTAGAGGTATTAATTGATTGCATATCTTTTCCTTTTTTATTAATAAAAAAAAGTATTATGAAAATTGTTCGACTTCATTTTTCGTTTTAAGGAAAGAAAAGTGAAATTTGTAAGAATAAAATTTTATTTAGTTCTTTTTTTAATTAGGTGGAAGTGCAGAATAGGTATTTACAATTAGGAATTTTTCGTGCAGAATAAGAAAAAGCAGCTGAAGCAGTTAATTTAAGACAAATAGTTAAAATTAGAAAAAGAATCATCATTATTGAAATATTAACAATTAATTATTGCAAAAAACTGCAGAACAGTTGGTTTTTATTTGGACTAGTGTTTATTTATTCCACGTTTTATAGTTAAAAATTGGATAACATTTGATATGTTTAGATATTCTGCAGTGCAGAAAGCATTTTTTAGATGTTTTTTGTTCTTTAAGTAGTAACTCTCATAAATATTGTTCCTTCAAAAAAAAAAAAAAAACTATATGTCTGTTTCAACATTAAGAAGCATGAAAACATATTCATAAAAAAAATGTGAATGCAAATGAAATGATTTTTGAACAAACAAAAATGAAACCAATAAAAAAAAGGGCAAACACAAATGATACTAATAAAAAAAGGGCAAACAAAAATGATACATTTGAAGAAAATGACATTGAATATTAAATTTTTAATTAATATAAGCCAAGCTTGATGTTTTGGGCATATCACTTTGTTTACTTACCATTTTTTTCTTCCTTATGTTAATTAATACTTTCAATCAACTGATACATTAAAATATATCGTAAAATGTATAAAATAGTGCACTGATAATATTTGTGTCCCAAAGGAAGTATGAATATCTCGCGCAAAGCACGGGGTATTTGCTAGTACTACAAAAGATTGGATGATATTGTGAACTGTATCGATGTGTAAGGTTACTTCTAATTTTGAAGAGAAAAAGAGAATGCTAAGTTGGGTGAGAGATTTGGCAAAGAAGCCTTGTGATCCTTCCAATAATATTATTTCGGTGTTAAATGAAGCAAACAATGGTAATAAACGAAATTTGGCTTTAGATTAATAGATTATTTCAAATTAGCATTCTTGATTCATGATTCATAGCGAAATATTTCGTAAGAATATAAAAAAATATTCTTGAATCATGTCTACTACTAGTCTACGTCTACTACTATTGCTGCTGCTACTCAAGTTTTCCCACGCTCCTTAATTAATTATTTAGGATTTCTTTAGAATCTTCTTTGTTTTTGTTATAAATAACTAAAATAAAGAGATAAAAAGAAAAAGAAAAATGAGAGAGTATTTTTTCATTTCATTGTTGTCTATCTTCTTTACATTATAAGGCTCTATTTATAGAAAGAGCAATTCATTTTATATTACATAAAAATAAGATAGAATAAATATAAACATAATGATATTCGAAGTTCAAGAAAAGATATATACATCCACACTATTCTAGATTGTTCTTAACATAACAATACATGAATACATGGAGGTGATGTATTTAGAAGTTCAAGAATGAAATATATATGGACTACTATACAACAATATTCATAACACTCCCACTTGGATGTCCATATTTATCTTGCATACGCATTAGAAACTGTCTCGTTAAAAACCTTGCCAATAAAAACCTGATGGGATAAAACACCATAGCGAGGAAAAAAGAGTACAACGCGTATTATTTCTCCCCTCATGTATACAAGTATTTGTAAAACAATGAACTCCACTCTGATGTCTTAGTTGCTCAAAGTCATATAATGAGTTTAAGAAAAAAATCTAAAACATTCTCACATTGAGCAAATTTCGTGGATATCTAACTCACACTACATCTGAAGTGTTTTAAATGGACATTTACAATCCGAGCTCACTTTGATTGTTTAATATGTCATTACTTTGAATATGTTAAATTATCAAAATTATCCATGCAGATAATTTATTTGTGTCATGAAGTGTAATAATTTTAGAATGACTTGATGATGGAACCATCAAGTTCTATATGGTTGAATGCCAACAAAAATCATATTTGAATAAATATTCTATTTGCAACTGAGCCTTATATGGATATGACGTATATTCAATATCTAAATATCTGATTAATTTAGATTTTGCGATATTTATTTATTATAACAATCGCATACATTTAGTTTCTTTAATATCACTTCAATTCGTATTCTTGTTATCATAGAATTATATCTCGCTAAAAAATTTTACAAGAAATATATATTATGTTGGATACTATAAGTGAGATACCTTAAACTAATTGCACTCAACTGATCTTCTGGACCAAAATTTTCATCATTATATAATTATCTCTTGAATAAATTTAGTCTTAAAAATATGCTTGAATATTTTGTTGACATTGAAATTGTACGTAGATCTGCTGGATCATTACTTAAGGTTATGTCAGACATTTATTTCACTGTTCTTTTGAATTCATGTGTGGAGAGAAACTAATATATGAAATGTCTCCATATTATATCGTCTTAGTATTTTCAACGCAAATGAATTGTGAAAATGAAAAATCCTTCAGGAAATTATCCAATTTATAATTTAAGATAATATTTTGTTTATTAGAGAATTTTTATTTCAAATTCTTTTAAATAAGTTTATAGGAGTTTCATTAGATTTCAATTATTAATATATAGCAATAGTCAAAAACAAAATATATCTTTCTTATAGAATATGTAAGTTTAATCAATTACATAATTTTCATTCAATGAATATTTTATATCAATTGTTATCTCATGGTACCAGATTAGATTATTTCGTACAAAGATCTTTGTAATTTAATAGGATTCATCTCTCGAGACTTTAAATCATGTGCTTCAGGCATTCTAAATCCTTTAGGGATTCATTAATACAATACAACCAGATGAGTTATATTTGCAACAACGTAAATGAGAATCATTTCAAGTCCTTCATGGTCTCTAATTTGAATTTCTCATTGCATCCCATAACTTCAATTTTCTCATTACATTTTCTTGCAAAATTTTCTTATAGGTTTATCATTGTACAACACTGGTTGTTTGTACTATAAGTAACTATGTTTATATTTCACTAGTGAATATCATGATGCTTTAATCACATCTTTATTATTATGGCCAATATTTGTTAACATTATATATTAAATTTTAATTCTAGATCCTCATTTTCATTTGTTGTATTAACTACAATTGTATTACAAGTTTTATCTTAATTATGATTTTGTTTCGGTTCCGTTCTTTTCCAAGTAGAGACAAAATTAATTGAGATCTCATCATTTTTAACATTTTTAATATTGTCAGGTACCTGAACCTTTCAAAGGCTATTTGCTCACTTATGTCTCCTACTCTTTTATTTTGAATAACATATTCAGGATGATTAATTCATTAAAATTTTGAGTGATGTCAATTTTCTTATCATGCTATTTCTTCTTCCTCGGATTTTATTTATTTATTTTTGGAACTGACTTGGTCGACCACGCTTCTGGTGTATATAATACTTATATTTATTCAAGGGTAATAAGCATGAGTTCATTCAATGCTGGAATATATGATTTATAATCATTGTATGAATCAATAAAAATAATATATTTGCAATCTATTACAAATTGATGAGGTTCTAGTTCATATTAACGTTTTCGAGGATCTAATTGATAAATTGATGATTCAATATATATCATTTCTAGTATTTCCAGCTTATATATTTCTCCCCCTAATGCTAGCATTAGTTTTCTCTTAAGACCATGAAGTTCTTTGGGAATTACACAAGCTATTATATAATTTAATCCTTTAACAACAGTAATTTGATTATTCGCCAATTTTCTTCTTCTGAGATTTTCATATGTAGATTCATAATGGTCTTCCATGCTTCATGCATGCTTATGACTCATTTTCTATAGATGTAACTGATGATCCTTCTGGGATATCAATCTAACATGGGACATTGTTAGCATATATACATGACTCATTTCAACATGTGCATATGGCAATTGATGTATTATATTTTTCAAGTAAACTATCTTTATAAGTTCTGATTCATAAATATTGGATCATGAGTCGAAATGAGACAAAATGCTTCATGATGTTTGGTTTCCTCTTTGGCTCTTACAAAAATTTGCCTTGTCAAATTAATAATCAACATATCATGTTGTGAATACATTTCATGTCAATCTTTCAAAATATCAAAATATTAGGGATGCTTCAAATTCAACACATATTACCATCAATATTTTAGAATTTATATTGGTGCATTCATGTGGTGCTACTGGCACGTATATCACATAGTTAGCAAGAATTTAGCTGTACCATTCCTGACTTACGATTGGGGGGATATTGTCACTTGACATCAATATAATCAATGTTACAAAATGTTCTTAATTGTCATGCTAAATCATAAATTTCTCTTTAAATTTATAGTGTGAGCGTTGCTATTTAAATTAGTGAACTTTCGGTTCATTTTGTAGCATGAACATTTACATTCGAATTAATGAACTCTGGTTCATTATTGTGGCATACGAATTTCCATTTGAGTTGATGAACTTCTGATTTGTATTTGTAGCATTGTATTATACAAGTTAGTGGACAAAGAAAATTTTCTAATATATGTCTTATTTCAATACATATAATATAAATTCTTTTATTGTCTCCAAAATATTATATTGAGATTGTCTTCATGGTGGATCTTCGGGTCCACAAATATTGTTCTTTATAATAGAAATGATTTTTTTTCATTATAGTTCCATGCATATCATAATGAATACACTCTAAGAATGCTTTGGCCCATTATGTTAGAAAAAACATAAATAAGTTGAATTAAGTAAACTTGAGGTTTACTAATAAATATTACTTGATATAGTAAATCAATTGAAAAACTGTAAGTTTTTCTATTATATATTTATGTTATGCAATATTTCCGGAATTGTAAAAATATTTGACTCATTCATAGTCTCGATATTATAACTATTTTGACAGACAATTTTATAAACTTAATAAACTTTTTGAGACAATACATATTGTTAATATTTAATTTTGTCCACTATCAAAGAACAATAATGCACTTATAATTTCTATTGTGCACAAACAAACTTTGATTCATAATTAAAAAAAGAAAAATATTGATAATGATAATAATATAAAATAAAATAAAACGAAAAATATGTTTCTTTCTACCTGTACACATTTCTTTCTTTACCTCGTTGTTGTTAGTGTATCTCTAGATCTAGCTCATGATATCATTATTATTGGCGGTCGACATTTTCATTATTATGGTAGATAAAATTTATATATTTATATTTCTCTTTTCATTTATGAAATCTTAATAAAGATCCATAAGATTATATGGCCTACGACAAGTACATATCGAATGTCTTTTACTACCACTGAAAATCATGAGCTTGTAAATTCTTCAAAAATTATATTTTTGAGTTTGTTGTCTTTTATTGTCCGATTTTCTTATTACAACCATCATGCTGCCAAGTTAGTTTCGACCGCAGCCTCTTTCACGTCCGAATCCACAATCACGACACTCATATATGGTACCATTCACTTCGGGGAAAGGTATGTAATCAGATGGAAAAGATTCATGATTTTATGTTATTTTAGTTTTGGAGCATCATATATATTATAAATTTTTTCTATAGGCAACAAAATGATGACTCTTCCAGAGTCTTCAACAATACAAATGTTGCGTTAACATTTGATTTGATTTTTATCAAATTAGAGAAATATTTTACAAATATTATGTAAGTTGTTGAATGTCTGATAGACATATTTTAATCATCCATTTTGGATTCCACAATTAAAAATGTCAAATTCCTTTTTTTTGTTGTCATAAACATAATTGATCATATTTTCACTCTTTTAGGGAGACAATCAAATTCAATAAAATCTTTTGGTGTACAATTTGTATTTAATGAATGTTCTTTCATGCAACATCGAAAGTATATGTATTTCAGAATTATTTACAAATTATTATCTTGTTGCATCATCTCATTTTCTTTTACGTTAGTCTCATTTATGCAGTCAATTGCAACATTTCTTTCTGGAAGTACAACGAGTTAATATATAATTTTCATCCCTTTTTATTTTCAAACTCATCATTTTTCTTATCTAATATAAGACATTATATTATTTCTTGAATATATTTGAAAAACTCTCTTCCTTTATTGCTACTTCAAGAGCAAAATAGAAGTTAATGAATGTTCATTTTTTTCAACGTAAATTCCTTTTTTTTTCAAATTGTTTGCTGAGAACTAATCTTCGAGGTTGATAATTTTATTTACTGATTTATAATATTGCAACTTCAGGTGCATTCACTAAAACGAACAATCTAGTCACTTCAGGTGTATTTAAAAGGAAAAGTAATATTGCAATTTCAGGTGCATAAATAAAGTAAATTTGCAACTTCTAGTGCAGTAAGAATAATTAGTCTGCAACTTCAGGTGCAACAAGAAAAATTATTCTTCAACTTTATGTGCAGTAACAAAAATTAACATGCAACTTTAGATGCAATAAAAATTTAATTTATAACTTTGAAGTGGAATTTAAATATGCACTTCAAATTTCTTTTGGTAGTCTTATGCTTCGAATCGGATTTTAGTTACGTACTTCAGAACTTGAAATAGAGTCTCGTGCAGATAACGTGTTATATAATAACTAAAATAAAGAGATAAAGAAAAGGAGAAATGGGAGAGTATTCTTTCATTCCATTGTTATCTATCTTCTTTACATTATAAGGCTCTATTTATAGAAAAAGCAATTCACTTTATATTACATAAAAATAAGAGAGAATAAATACAAAAATAATGATATTTGAAGTTCAAGAAAAGATATATACATCCACACTATTGTAGATTGTTCTTAATATAACAATACATGAATACATGGAGGTGATGTATTTAGAAGTTCAAGAATGAAATATATATGGACATTTATATAACAATTATTCATAACAGTTTTTTCATATTTATGGAAAATTTTATTAACTTTTGGAATATTCAAAATAATCCCCTACTTTTGAACTTATTATTTTTACAACCCGTCTTTTGAACTTTAATGAAGAAACACCTCAATTTTGAAATGTTCCATAGAGCTAAGCAGAGTAGATAAATAATTTGAACCTAACCGTATCCAAAAACAATCCGTATCTAAATAAAAACATATTATTCATGCATGTACAAATACTGATCCAGATAATGCGTACAATAAGAATACATATACAATATTCATTTAATGAGGTGGATATAGATATAGATACTAATATTATTATATCCGGACAATATTTCTATTCGGATATTCATTTTTACAAGATTCAAATTTGAATTCATTAAATAATCTTTTTTTTCTAATTTCACAATCAATAAGGCAATAATACTATCTCCCGTACCCCCTTTCTTCATTTTCTTGTTCTCTAAATATTATTTTATTTTGGTTCACAACCTAATGAGGCAATGAGTACGAAACCATGTAATCATAATTTTTTGTAAGTTATATTTACATGAAACTTTTTACGTTATTTATTAAAATATTTGTTTCAATAATCTGAATGAATTGGTATCGGTATCTGTATTTGTGATATCTGAACCGTATTCATATTTGTTTAATATCTTAATCTTATTCGTATCCAGACCTATTTGTATCTATTTCCGTATCCCGAAAAAAAGTACGAATACATATATGATATTTTTTTAGAAGTTATATTTATGTAGCAAATTTTTACGTTGTGTATTAAAATATTCGTTCAATTATCTGAAATGAATTGTATTTGTATATGTATTTGTAATATCCAAGCCGTATCCATATTTGTTTAGTCTCTGAATCGTATTCGTATCTAGACCTATTCGTATCCGTTTCCGTATCCCGAAAAAAGTACATATACATATATATGATACAAGCCCTATCTGGACTGTATCCAAACTATTTACACCCGTTCATACCATATCTGTATCCGCATTGTTTTCCCAAATTTGGATCATTATCATACTATGGATATAGATATGAATAGGTCTGAATACGAATACAAATACGGATAAGTCTAGATATAAATACAAATATGTATCTTTGTCATGAAGGATATGGATACGGTTCGACTATCATGGATGTGGATAAGAATTCAGATTTTATTCGGATAATGAAACTTACATATCTATAGATTAACCTTATGCACAAGTTTGAGTGGGGGCAAATACAGATAAATGCATATATTTTTGAATTTTTTAACTAAAATCCTAATAACATATATTAATTAAAAAGTATTTAAACCATAATTTAGATAATAACAATATTTGTATTGAAATATAAAAGAAATTAATATTATTGTAGAACATAATACTAATTTTGTCAAAAATAAATTATATGGTTGTGTCAAAAATTTACAGTATAGTATAAACACAATAAAGAAAAGTCAGAGTACATTCTCAACAAATATTCTAAATTTAACAATGCGGATACGAATATAGATAGCTTCAAATACGAATTTAGTTCAGAGGATATGAACACAATTTGGATATTGTTGGATATGAATACAAATACCGATTCATTCGGATATTTCAACGAATACATATGTTTATTATTTTCCTAAACACTTAACTATTTGTGATGATAAAGCTAATAAATTATAACAACTTTTAAGAAAAATTTAAAACAATTAGCAATAAAATATTAATATGGATATAGATAATATCTGTATCTGAATATAATAAAAAAAATAAAAAAAATACATACATGTATCCATATATATATATATGATCCGTATCTATATAGAGCGAAATATCCGAAAACGGATACTATCTGAATAACAAATTATCTGGACATATATACATATATTATTTGTATTCATATTCAGGAGCCAAATCAATAACCGAATATATATCTGCATCCGAATAAAACTACCCCATTCAGTATTCATATCCGGTGGGATACAAATAATTTTGATTTGGATACAAATATTTTGATAATATGGATAGGAGTCGTTCGGATAATACTCTTCTCGTTTACACTCTTATATGTATAAAATATTAACATGGATATGGATAATATTTGTATCCGAATAAGATAAAACGAAAATATCCACACTTCTATCTGAATAAATATATGTATTCTATATACATATATTATATGAATATTCATATCCGGGAGCCAAATCGATAACCAAATTTGTATGCATATTCGAATATGTATATGTATTTGGGCAGATATGGGTAATTTTGATTCAGATATAATTTTTTTGCGGATATACAGATACAAGTCCATCGGATAATATCTTATCCGTTTATACCCTTACATGTAAATGGTAAAGGAATTAGTCCAAAGTGTTGGACTAGAGATTAGATTATGAGAAATGCGTTTAATCAGTTCATATATGAATGAGTGTATGGATGACTAATATATTTACATTTATTAGATCGACCATGAATGACACTTCGGGTTTCAAATGATTTTGAGCTGGTTTTTTTTTCTTTTTCAAAGATGTGCGCATTACTTGTAGCAGACAGAAAAAATAACTTAATCCATCAAATTTCTTTGGAAATTGTTTCCACGACCGCACACTAACTGTTTGGTAAATTGCTCAATAAATTATTAATTTTTTGTGCAGGTGAAATTTAAGGAGTGTATTAACTAAAAATGACACAAAATATTCTGAATTGTCGAAATACAAGAATTCATCGGCACCAACATTGAGACGCCGGCACCGACTCTCCTGCCTCCGCCTGTGAATCCGATGGCTTTGGGTTGGAACCCTGGATTTGTTAACGGAATGCCCAAAAGGTCAGTGGGAATTATGTTTTAGATGCAATATTATGAAGGATTCGATTTTGGAATTATATTGCTTGATTTGAGATATTTTATGCTGGATTGATTGATATGAAGGATTCGGGATCGTGGATTGAAGTTTGAGTCGAAATCATGCCTCATGAGTCAAATTGCGAAATGTAAATGGTGTAGTTAAGTTCTAGTTATGTAATTTACTGTAAATTAAAGTGAAATAATTATAAATTTAAGTGTAACTTACTGTAAATTAAAGTGCAATTACTGATACTGGAAAGTAGTTAATACCATTAATAAATTAGAACCTCAAATGAATTTGATATATTTTCATTTGATTAAAAAATAAATAATTTTTTTTTAATGTGATAAATTTAATATACTAATTTGGTACTTTTCATAAATTTTTCAGATTGGATCTTGTGACAACTATCAAGGTACAAATCTCCTCGTTTTTTATTATTTACAATATTTTTAACAAAACTAACAATTATAATTCTCACTTGTTGTTTCTTGTTATTCTTTTGAAGGATCGAGCGAATGAAATATACAAAATTTGGAGGATTCTAAGTCAATTAAGGGCAGAAATCGACGCAATATTAGCGGCTTGTCTTTACATTGCTTGCTGACAAGAAGGAAAACCTCGCACTGTCAAATGTATATTCTAATCAAATTTTCATCTCTTTTGCATAAACAACCCTACATAATACTAATATTTTATTTCTTGTTTTTATAGAAATTTGCACAATTGCCACTGGATTGACAAAGAAGGAAGTTGGAAGAGCGAAGGAATTTATAGTAAAGCAGCTTAAAGTGGAAATGGGTCCTTCAATGGAAATGAGAACTATTAATGCTAATGATTTAGTGGTAAGTTCATTTTGATGGCAAATCATTCAACGTGGCTGAAAGTAATCCTCCCAATGAACCGAATGTTCTTCCTGAACAATGGGTTCCCTTGGTGATTCTCTGGAATGATCCTGATAAAAAGGTGGTCTTAATTTTTGTAAATTAGAAATATTTGCTCACATAAATAAATTAAATATTATTTCTTTATGCAGAAAGAATATGATACGTCATCAGAATACATGATTCTGATAGTGCAACTGTGAACCAACGAATGACATTCTAAACCGTCCCTAGTGATATGTAGGATGTTTATAGAGATCCATACTAGTATATTCCCAGACTGGATGATCATGTTCTGCTGATCATGGACATAGGGATGTCAAGTCTGGAAGATAGGCACGTGTTAGAGAATACGTATTGGACTGACCACACTATGAGAATATGCATGGTATATGTCATTAGTGATTTTCATATGAATAGTGTGCTTGTTCCTACGACTTGAGGTCACCATGCATTCCTGTATGAGGAACTGCATACTTTAATATGATCTTATGTCTTCCGTAACGGGATGATCATTAGGGTCATCATTAGGTATGCACTGATTCATGACAAGGAATGTGAGTGACCAAGATGAGATTTCTTCCTCTCGTTAAGAGGGAGATATCTCTGGGCCCCCTGATGAACTAGGACTGAAGGAAAGGCATGGCCATGCTCAAAATGGATTAACATGTGTTGTTAATATCATTTTGTATTTGTTCAGTCTAGTTCTTGATCAGGAAAGAGACTTCGTTCAAACTCAAGGATGACATATTACCGTGCCTTGTGATCAAGAGGTATATCATAGAACAAAAGGGATAAGAAAATGTCTATTCAGATAGGTTTATGATCGCTGATCATTTCATTCAACATGGGTAGTCATGACACCAGTCTAGAGGTTACTCATGACTTACGTCTTTAGAAGATCGTTGCCAACGTTAAATGGAACCTACACGGTCACACATAGAACAACATCTAGTCGGGAAGGAAATACTCTCAAAACAGCTATACATATAATGTATAAATTGGTGAAGGAAATAATCAAACATTAGATGTTTGATTGTGCAAAATCAGCCTTATTCCGTTGCCAACGGAATAGTTCCGCTAGGAACGGAATAAGTGATTCTTTGGCAGCCAAGATTTCACATATGGAATGCAGTCTTATTCGGTAGTCGACGGAATAACCCCGTCGACAACGGAATAGGTCTGGAATTAGGTTTTTATTTATGGTAACTGACCAATCCTTCGCCTATCTCTCTAGTATAAATAGAGGGGCAGCCCTCCCCTATTAGACACACAATATAGAGCCTCTAGACGGCTATAATACAAAGAAAGAGAGAGAGAATTTGTGAGAGCCTCCTGAAAGTATTTCCGGACTCGTCTAGCCTAGTCCGGTTATTCCGACTATTCGAAGTTTAACGTGGATACGAGTAGAGATCTCCTGCCTTGGAGATTAGCAAGCGATCAAGTTCTTCGTCCCTAGGAAGAGCAAGAAGGTTTACAGAGTCGAGCTTCAGAAGCCAGAAAGGAGAAGGAAGCAAGACGGAAGTTCGTTCAGGAAGATCCGAGGTATAAATTTTAATAGCATAATCGCGTACCTTTATTTCCTTTACGATGATCCTAGGGGGGGTTTAACCCATAAGATTTACTCAAGAAATTGACTTAAAAACTAGTTTATTCCAAAACAGCCATTTCAAAACAAAACTTGATTTAAATCAATCACAACTCCAAATTAATCACACAAAATACTAAGCTAAATATTTCAAATGATTAACAAGCCAACAAACTTCAGGAAAATTGATGACAAAATACTAAGCTGAGCAATTTCCCCAATTTATTCAAAAATGTGTGTGTTTATGACTATTCATCAAAATTCAGGAAAATTACAAGATTAATAAGCAAGATTTCATGTATACAAATCACAAACTTCTTTCCCTATCTAGATTTACTCACACATATTCACAAGAACAAGAATTTGACAAGACTTCATCATTATAACTACAATTTGAGTTCTTGCGATCTGAAATTCAAATCAAATAATTAAAAGAGAATTGGATTAAACCGAGAGTTGGAAGACCAGCCGGTAGCTCCCTTGAGTCAATTTGAAGCTCCAATTTTCTCTTGATTCAAGCTAGAATCGACCGATTCGAATTTCACCCAAATCAGCCCCAAATTGTGCGATTTCACTCAAAAACGAAAATTAGAGCTCAAGAGAGCTTGAAACTCAACAATGGTGATTCTAGAGGTTAAAGAAGATGAGTGGAAAGTGGTGTCCTTAATGAAGAGGGTTGAGGGGTGTTTTATAGGCTGAAATGGACTTGAGAGTCCAATGAACCATTTTGAATGGAGAGGAAACTAGGGGACTAACCGGAGCATACGATTGGTTCTAGTAGATCAGATGGTTTGTACTGAGCATTAAGTTCAAATTTGGGGAGAAATGGTTCAGGATTTAGCTGGAAATTATTTGCTTATTTTTTCTCTGTTTGCGGCGAGTTTTTTTTTCTTTGAATTTCCTTTAGATCTGAAAAGGACGAATGGATTCATCTCCAGTATCGTGGAGAACTGGGGGGGGGGTCCAGTGGGGAAAGATGTAGGATTGTATGTGTTGTCAGGGAAATTTTACCTCTGGTAGAACCTGAGCTGCTGAGAATCTGTTTATGGCTTGTTTAGATTTTATCGATCTGTTAAGTTCGTTCTGAAGCTGCCTTGTGGACCCTCTAAATCGCTAGAGCTATCCCAGTCGATAATTTATGAAAGGGGTCGTTCGCGTGGTGAGTCACTTTTGTGACACTAATTTTCGTTCTGTCAAAGACTCAAGTGTTGTTCTTCCTCTATTTTGTATTTCAACAAAAACTAGTGGTGACCCTCTAATTCGCTAGGATTTATGTCTTTTTGACTGAATATATCTCCAACACTTCTCCAGCTCCGCCATTGCTGGCTTTTTTTCGAGCTCAAACTCGAGATACAGCCAACATCGTTCGAATCAAACAACTAGGCAGTCTTCTAATCTGCCGCAAGCATCGTTTTTTTGAGTTACAAGCCTTGATTTCCATTATAACCCATCAAATTGAACTCACTTTCTGAACCGGATATCGAACTCGAGAAAAACTCAAAAACTGAAAAATCAAAATTCAAACTCCTCTTTCGAGCTGTTTTTAATTGAAATTACCCCTCATAAATCTTTCTCACGTCGTCTACAAAGTTCTCTGCATCGAAAAGTCTCATCCTTGTTTGAGAAAAACGCTCGAATTTCAGCCCGTTTGTAACTAGCTCTTAGAGCAAACCATTCTTGACCATTGGAACTTTTGATTCAAAAATTACTCAACGACACACCTCCCAACCATTCCAGAACTCTTCACCATCATCTTTTCAAGCTTCCTGTTATGTTTGAGCTCTTGACCCGCCATTAATGACGAGATCAAGCATTGGCGCCAACTAAATTTTCAAATCCGGCCGAGTTGTTTCATCCAGCAGCTCGTATGCATGAGTTCAAACCCGAATATCTCACCCACTTCTTCATCATTTTTGAAGTTCTTTATATCGTTGGAAAGAGAGGAATAAGGAGAAAAGAATGGAGTTGGAATTACGACAATCTGAGCTCTGTGTAGGAAATTATTGGGAAATTCGTAGCCATGTACGTTACATGCGCAACGAAACTTACGGGTTCAACCCTCCCTAGGATCATCGTAAAGGAAATAAAGGTAGGAGATTATGCTATTAAAATTTATACCTCGGATCTTCCTGATCCGAGAGAGAGAAGCGGATGTAGGTCTGAGCGAACTTCCGTCTAGCTTCCTTCTCCTTTGTGCTCCTAAAGCTCGACTTGAACGAACTCCTTACTTCTCCTAGGGTAAAGAAACTGATCGCTCATAAGTCTTCAAAGCAGAAGACCTCTACTCGTATCCACGTCGAATTTCGAATCGTCGGCATAACAGGACTCGGCTAGACGAGTCCGAAAATACTCTCAGGAGGCTCTCTCTCTTTCTCTCTATATTACGGCAGCCTGAGACTCTGTAATATGTGTATATTAGAGGGGGACTGCCCCTCTGTTTATACTAGAGAGGGAGGTGAAGGATTGCTTAGTTACCATAACTAAAACCCTAATGACAGTGCTTATCCGTTCCAACGGACCTATTCCGTTGCCAACGAAATATGGTTTCCTAATCTGAAAACTTGGTTGTCGAGAAATTGGCTGAGTTCTATTGGCAACGGAATTGTTCTATTGGCAACGGAACTTCCGTTGATAACGGAAGTGTTCTGTTGCAACGGAACTATGTTGATTTTTGCACAATCATTCAAATCAATCATCCAATGATTGATTATTTTCTTCACCTATTTATACATCATATGTATAATCATTTAAGAGCATTTTCTTCCCGACTAGACGTTGCTCTATGTGTGACCGTGTAGGTTCTATTTAATGCTGGCAACGATCTTCTAAAGATCGTAAGTCATGAGTAACATCTAGACTGGTGTCATGACTAGCCATGTTAAATGAAATGATCAGCGATCATAAACTATCTGAATAGACATTTGTTTATTCCTTTTGTACAACGATATACGTCTTGATCACAAGGCACGGTAATATGTCATCCTTGAGTTTGACCAAAGTCTCTTTTCTGATCGAGAATTAGACAAAATAAATATAAAATGATATTAACAACACATGTTATTCCATTTTGAGCACGGCCATGCATTTCCTTCAATCCTAGTTCATCAGGGGGCCCAGAGATATCTCTCTCTTAACTAGAGGAACAAATCCCATCTTGGTCACTCACATTCCTCGTCATGATTCAGTACATACCTAATGATGACCCTAATGATCATCCCATTACGGATGACGTAAGATCATATTAAAGTATGCAGTTCCTCATATAGAAATCCATGGTGACCTCAGGTCGTAGGAACAGGCCCACTATTCATATGAGAATCACTAATGACATATACCATGCATATTCTCATAGTGTAGTCAGTCCAGTACGTGTTCTCTAACACGTACCTATATTTCAGATTTAACATCCCTATGTCCATGATCAGCAGAACATGATCATCCAGTCTGCAAATATACTAGTGTGGATATGTAGCTTCTTACTTGAAGTATGTTTATCTCTATGAACATCCCACATATCACTAGGGACGGTGTAGAATGTCATTCGTTTGTTCACAGTTCTACTATCAGAATCATGTATTCTGATGACGTGAACCCGAAGTGTCATTCATGGTCGATCTAATATACGTAAATATATCAGTCACCCATATACTCATTCATATATGCTGAATAAACATGTTTCTCATAATCTAATCTCTAGTCTATCACTTTGGCCTAGGGCATATTTCCTTCAGTCTCCCACTTGCACTTGGCCAATCGTAAGCATCCAATGCTTATTAGGCAAAATGACTTTCATGTTCTACTAGCGGAAAATATATGCCTATCAGATTATAGAAATTTACATTGTAAACTTGTAACGACTACTATTGATCTCTATCATTAGTTGAGAACTTCTTGAAACATGTACTTGTATCCTTGGAGCTCTATTCTGAGCGACTCTTTGTTCATAACATAGATCGTCAGGCCTTAGGAACAATTGGAACTACTCTTAGTTCCAATATCAAGTTTTGATCCAAGCATGCCTTTTGTTTGCTTCTAAAGCAACAATATGGGGTCTTGTTTCAGTTACAGTACCTTATTTGGAACTCTTTCCAAATTACTGTATTCGAAATAAACGAATTGCGATAATGATCCATGTTAGGAAGGTGTAATAACTTACCACGTTGGGTTTTAAACGTGCATAACGCAGCGGAAAACAAAAATTTCGTCCAAAACCAATCCGAGGATCCGTGCGTATCGGTTAAATCAAAGAAGTAAATCTTAAAGATACCTTTCGGATTACGCTTAATCCGTGACACTCAAACCATGCGTGTTGTCCATGCATCTCTAAACCGGTTACCGTCCTAACCGATTTTACGTCCGTCTAGGCTGTCTAGGTCGGATCGTGCGGAAGTCATCTACCGCACACACAATCGGTCTCCACCAAAACTCTCAACAAACCGTTCTCATCTTCTTAGGCCGAATAGATCACACGCGCCTAAAGTACGAACGCCTCTACCGGTGTCCACACGAACAAACTTCTTAAAACGGGAAGAAGAACAATATATATGCTAGTAGCTTGTTCTCCTCTTGCATAAGAAAACTCTTCTTATTTTATCTCACAAAAGATGTATATAATTCCTCTCATATAATCACACTCTTTCATTTTTGTCATACAAAAAGAAAGCACCCTTTCATAATTTTGTCATACAAATTAGAAATTATATTTTCTCTCTTTTGTCTCACAAAAGAGAATGAGAAATAATGAGTGAGAGAATGATGTGTTGTGTTGTGAATTTGGAGCCCTCTATGTCTTTATATAGAGGTGAAGAGTCATGTCTCTTCACACTAAAAGATGTGTATGACATCACTCATCATTATCCATATGCCGTCATCTAGAATCTTCTAGATTACATGATCTTTTGTGCTCATAGTCTTTATATACATATATATCACATCTTATCACATAAGATGACAATATATTTTGTGACATTCTTATGCAACTCATCATATAAGTCGCTAGGATATTATGCAACTCATCATATAAGTCGCTAGGATATACATGTAGCATTCTTATGGCGGGTCAGTCCAGTATATGGTCTCTAACATATACCTATGTTAATGACTTGATAACTATTTAGCCATGATCAGTAAAACATAATCATCAGTCAACTAATATACCGGTGTACATTTATAGCTTGTATATAAATATATATTTATATGCATCTACAAGTATATTTGTCTCCACAAATATCCTATAAATGACCAGGGACGATTTAGAATAACATTCATAACACTTTATAATTTTACTATCAAAGTCACGCACTTTGATGACATAAAGCTGAATTGCATATTCATGGTCTATTTCAATTATATTAAAATAACCTATACGCACATATCATATGAAATTCTTAGAATAAATATTATGTTTGTTATTACAATCCATCATCTAGATCACAAACACTTTGACCTAGGGCATAACACCATCAACCACTACCTAACTTCTCTGGATATCTTAGTTCTTCATAAGAACTTAGATATTTATTATAGTCATCAAATGACTATTATTTGCTCTCTTATACTCTAAGCATATTGCACAGTACATTGTTTGGCTTGAAAAATCTTATTTATCCCGTTATCAAGAACTGTTTCTTGTATATTGAACCTTTCAATAAACGGATGATAAACGTATGTCTTCATTTTATGAATGTCGTAGGAAAGAATTCTTTCTTTCATATTGAACTCCTTCAATATATATTGTTAAAAGTATAAAATCCAATTCATGTGCCTTTCATTGTTCATAATAATGCCACAAACAAGAACTCTTTCTTGGATATTGAATATTCAATATATGGTTGAAGGCATAAAATCTAATTCTTATACCCTTTTATTGTTCATGTGAATGTCATAAGCAAGAACATTTTCTTGCATGTTGAACATTTCAATGTGTGGCTGAAAGTATAGAATCTCATTCGTTTATCTTTTCAGCATTCATATGAACACCATGAGCAAGAACATTTCTTCCACGTCGAATTCTTTCAATATTTTACCAATGTGATTTATCTTGTAACCAGAAGTCTGTATAGACTTCAACTCCTAACTATTAGGATGTGTAAGTTGTTGTAATGCAGGCAGATTGCTATACTCCCACTGAATTTCTTGAAATCAAGGTGGTCGTATCTATTTTGATTAAGTCAGATTCTTAAATTTACTTTGTCAAATAGATCCATCATGAGATGCTTGCTTTATTCCATGAATTTACCTTTCAGAATTCTCGCGATCACAAAACTCTTGCCATGTATCAAAGATATATCCACATTAAAGTTCTTGTAAAGGAAGGTGAGTTTTATATCCTTATTCCATCATTCACAATCACATTGTGCTATGGAAGTTAGAATTCGTGAAAGCAACATGTGAGAAAGTCCTTTTACTATAGCCCATACTATAGCTACTTTCTTTATTATTTTAGGTTATCCATTTATGCAATGGTCATCAAGCCATTGGATACTCCAATCAAGTTCCAAACATGATTGCTTGTATATGTGCTGCATCTCAGTTCTCATGGTCCAATCATTTTGAGAATATTGTCTCTTCATAGTCTCCTCGGTAGAAAGTCGACCCATCCTCTACGAGCATCTTTTATGAGAGATCATATCTCTCACCTTAATGTCTACCAGGTCTGTGAGGAGGACCTTATGTTTCAAGTATAGCCTTATCAACTACTTGATAGACTCATTAATGTTTCATCGCTGGTATGTGGATCTCGAACCTTTCGAGATGTATTACACTCCCACTGCTTCTTTAGGAGATGGGATCTCTCTTAAAGAAGTCTGAATTATGAGTAGCAAACAATTTGAACTCGTAATGGATGTAAAACAATATCAAATTGATATTCCACAAATATTTATGAGATTGTTGTTGACATCGCCAAACCTTTTGACACGAGTCGTACTTCAACCTTTAAAGACAATTTGGGACTATTCCAAACTCATATCACAAATGGTGTCCTTTTTGAACTTTATAATATTCAGTGTTTATTATATACAAGAGTATAAACCTATAAGAGTCTCGGAGGCATAGACTGAATCTTATCCAATAAGTTTCTTTTTCTTCTTTATGTGCACATCGTAAGATGCTGCATATAGAATTAATTGTGAAACATTTTTCACAATTTTTAAGATAATTGTCAAACTATTGACTCAAATGCTTGCCACTTCGATCTGATCGAAGTGCTCATATTATCTTGTCAAGGCGATGTCGAATTTCATTCTTAAATGCTTTGAACATTTCAAATATTGTGTTTCATTAAGTAAACCTTTTACTTAAAACACTTTAATATGAAAATATGATATTCTTTATTTCTAGCCAGCTTGTTTTTTGTCTCTCATGCATCTATATGCATGAGACTAACCCATCAACTTTGTGATGGTTGCCCATTCTTGTCATCCTATTCGATAAATAGAATTTGCACGTCTCAATTGATCCTAGATTCAGTGAGTCAAACTTTCCACATATGGTGGAGTTTTAGAAATGCGATTCTTATTCTGTGACTTAGATGACATTGCTAGAAGTATGAAATCAATGGACTTATTATTTTGCATACAAAGATTATTTTCTAAGTGAACATTTCAAATAGATTTATCTAGAAAAATTTTATTATTCCAAATAATAAATTTTACACTCATTTTAATGTTAATGTCGAAATAACATTTATTTCATTACAAGTCCACAATGGCTAAGTCAATAAAATCCTAGAGTTAATGTAGCAACTCTTGCTTCATTCCCCACTTGTAGGTTGACTTCTCCTCAAGCTAATCTTCTACTTCTGAGTAATATCCTGCACATTCAAAATGTAAGAGTTACAGTGGATATCTAATATCCAAGTAGAGATTTAGAAAGAGGAATACCTTAAATGGCAGTCATTGATTCTTCTTCTTGACATATCTTACATCCTGCTCTCCAGTGATCACGCATAGAATATGCAATCACTTCTTTCGATTCATCGGGTTTAGGCAACTCCTTGCCTTTACTCTTGATCCAGCTCTCCCATGCGGCTTGTCTATTCAACTCACTTTCCCTTTTAATCCTGAGGGCATCAATGACAACTTTTGTCTCTATGTCCTTCTCTGCCTGTTTAAGCATCTTACGCAATTTCGTGATCGTCATCTCCATTCGACGCTTATGATATTCAGTAATGAACAAATCAAAGCTCGGAGGAAGTGATCCAAGAAACATGTCAACCGCGAATTCCCTTGGAATAGGCGAACCAAGTCTCTCTAAGTAATCAATGTGACTTCTCATCTTGAACACAAGAGTATCCACAAAAGAACCATGAGCCATCTTGCTCTTGATTAATAACTTGGTGACTTTGTAGCGCTGAATACTAGTCTTGCTTTCGAAACACGCCTTGATCATATCGTAGGCATCCATGAAACCTATCTTCTTCCGAAGCTTAAGTTTCATTCCTGCTAATATCATCCAGGCTACTTCAACAGAATCGTCAATACACTTCTGATAAGTATCTTGAACGACTCTAGAACCGGCCGAAGGCGGTGGATTTGGGATGGGTGTCTCAAGGACATACAACTTTCTTTCACTCTTGAGAACAATTCTCAGAGTCCTGAACCATTCAGGGAAGTTTGTGCCATCGAGCTTATCCTTCTCAAGGATATATCGCAAGTCCGTAAATTTCAAACTCATTCTACAAGTTTAATATGCAATGTAAAGTTTATTATTTAAAATTAAAATTATTCTAATTTTGTTTCAGTAGTATTGATTCGGATACTTCAATTAAATGAGGTTTCATAGTGGGTCAAGATCCGCATTTCATTGCGCAACCCTTATTGCTCGATTATTTAGATAGGAACATTTCCAATTGTATCATATACAACTCTTGCCTTTTATGGAATGAGCATAATATGCCTGGTGTATTATCCCATCTTGAGCCCTGAGCCCAAGTCCGACTTGCTTGCTCAGTTAAGTTTAACCATGTATGATTATCGGCGAAATAGAATCCAGCCCACTCCGCTTTGTCATGACCCATGCTAGACGCCATTTCCCACGTACCTTCCTTTACAAAGACAATCCCCCATATGCTCAGCTTTGGCATGACCCACATGGAAGACTGTCTAAGTACCGTACGCTTCAGTGACATCGGGGGCACTTCCTTACTTAACATTCTGAAGGATTTTATTTTTAGATTTATAAATATAAACATCACAGAAACAAGTCAAATATGGTGTGAGCACGAGCGATCATGAGGTTCCTAATCCTAGATCTATATCCAGATTGTAGGTGAATCTTCAACGAACCCTTCGTTGTGTGTGTGCGAAGATCCAATGCCATCTTCTGAAGATTGCGCCAAGATCTTTATCTCGTAGTCTTCATATAATATATATCCTAATAATTGTCCTATTGCTAGAAAAGTAAAACACAGCTTTGGACAACTCACAGGTTGCCATAGATACCAAATAATATAAGAAGCATTCACACACAAGATTACATCACAGAACAATCACAGATCTAAGGCTCATACCATATTTAAATAAAAATCCATGTATAACAAAAATTAGGGTTTTCGCAAAATTCAGCCTTATTCCATTGGGAACGGAACTATTCCGTTCTCAACGGAGCCTGCGCTGAAGAACTGAGAATTTCCTGCGTTATTCCATTCTCAACGAAACTAGTCCGTTAGGAACGGAATGCTGCTGGAAAATTCGTTTTCCTATTGTTTTTAGTTCCGTTTCCAAAACATATTTCGAAAAACTATTTCTCAAAACTCTAGGAAATCATAATATCCAATATTATGTTCCTAGAAACTATTTCCGTGATGTTTTGAAATAATATTTTCAAAACCCTAAAATTTATTACACTAGAATTTACTAAATTTTAAATATAATCAACGATTATTTCCTTAACGAACGCTCTGATGCCACTGTTAGGAAACCCGTAGCCATGTACGTTACATGCGCAGCGGAACCTACGAGTTCAACCCTCCCTAGGATCATCGTAAAGGAAATAAAGGTACGAGATTATGCTATTAAAATTTATACCTCAGATCTTCCTGATCTGGGCGAGAGAAGCGGATGTAGGTCTGAGCGAACTTCCGTTTTGCTTCCTTCTCCTTCGTGCTCCTAAAGCTCCTCGAACGAACTCCTTGCTTCTCTTTGGGTAAAGAAACTGATCTCTCGTAAGTCTTCAAAGCAGAAGACCTCTACTCATATCCACGTCGAACTTCGAATCGTCGGAATAACCGGACTCGGCTAGACAAGACCGAAAATACTTTCAGGAGGCTCTCTCTCTTTCTCTCTGTATTATGGCAGCCTGAGGGGGACTGCCCCTCTATTTATACTAGAGAGGGAGGTGAAGGATTGCTTAGTTACTATAACTAAAACCCTAATTATAGTGCTTATATATTCCCAACGGACCTATTCTGTTGCCAACAGAATAGGGTTTTCTAATCTGAAAACTTGGCTGTCGAGAAATTGGATGAGTTCTGTTGGCAACGGAACTGTTCCATTGGCAACAAAACTTCCATTGCCAAAGGAAGTGTTCTTTGCCAACGGAACTATGCTGATTTTTGCACAACCATTCAAATCAATCATCCAATGATCGATTATTTCCTTCACCTATTTATACATCATATCTATAATCATTTAAGAGCATTTTCTTCCCGACTAGACGTTGCTCTATGTGTGACCATGTAGGTTCCATTTAACGCTAGCAACGATCTTCCAAAGATCGTAAGTCATGAGTAACCTCTAGACTGGTGTGATGATTACCGATGTTAAATGAAATGATCAGCGATCATAAACCTATCTAAATAGACATTTGTTTATTCCTTTTGTTTTACGATATATGTCTTGATCACAAGGCACGATAATATGTCATCCTTGAGTTTGATCAAAGTCTCTTTCCTGATTGAGAATTAGACTGAATAAATACAAAATGATATTAACAACACATGTTAATCCATTTTGAGCATGGCCATGCATTTCCTTCAGTCCTAGTTCATCAGGGGGCCCAGAGATATCTCTCTCTTAACGAGAGGAACAAATCCCATCTCTGTCACTCACATTCCTCGTCATGATTCAGTGCATACCTAATGATGACCCTAATGATCATCCCGTTACGGATGACGTAAGATCATATTAAAGTATGCAGTTCCTCATACAGAAATCCATGGTGACCTCAGGTCGTAGGAACAAGCCCACTATTCATATGATAATCACTAATGACATATACCATGCATATTCTCATAGTGTGGTCAGTCCATTACGTGTTCTCTACTACATGACTATATTCCAGACTTGACATCTCTATGTCCTTGATCAGCAGAACATGATCATCCAGTCGGCGCATATACTAGTGTGGATATGTAGCTTCTTACTTGAAGTATGTTTATCTCTATAAATATCCAACATATCACTAGGACGGTTTAGAATGTCATTCGTTTGTTCACAGTTCTACTATCAGAATCACGTATTCTGATGACGTGAACCCGAAGTGTCATTCATGGTCGATCTAATATACGTAAATATATCAGTCACCCATACACTCATTCATATATGAACTGAATAAACATGTTTCTCATAATCTAATCTCTAGTCCAACACTTTGGCCTAGGTCATAATTCCTTCAGAAATTGTGAGCTCGAGAAAACTACAGCTCGAAATTGGTTATTTTTGGGCTGACAGGAGATTTTTCGTGTTTTGCGGCCAACTCTGGTCGTTCCAACAATGGTAAATCATACGGTTGTCCTTGTCTTGTCGAGATGAGTCGAATGGTACCGAGTTTGTTTAATTCCGAGCAATTCGAAAAAAAATCGCATTTTTTAGAGAGAAAGAGTTGACTTGACTCCGACGGTTGACTTTTCAGATTTGACCAGAATTTTTGCGCGTCGCAATTTCTCTATTCATGCGCTGCTAGGTTTATTTTGAGGTGTGAAACGATGGTTAGGATCCGCTTAGTTCGAACGTCATGTTTCAATTCCAAACGTCATGAAAAACATGGACGTTTCTTCTCTGTTTTGAATTCGAACGTGGTCGGTTCACGTATCGGTTGGGTTCAAAAACAACATGAGACCGTGGACGTTGTCATAACGTTTTATGGTCGTTTCTTCTATGTTTTGACATTTCTCATCTTTTAGGGTTAGAAAAGTGTGTGTATGGGGAATGTGAGCATTTTTAGGGAGAATTTGGCCATCATTGGCCCATTATTCGCGTTTTTGTCCAATTCTTCATTTTATGGCATTTTCGCCGGTAAAATAACACAAAAATGGATTAAGGGGTTCTAAATCATGTTTTATGAATTATGAGCAGTTTTCACACATTTTATTTGAATTATGATTGAATTTGAGATGATAAAAATCGTAAAATTATGTATAAAAATACACATTAAAGTCTAGAATTAGGTTTTTAGTTATAGTAATTGTCCAATCCTTCGCCTATCTCTCTAGCATAAATAGAGGGGCAACCCTCCTCTATTAGACACAATATAGAGCCTCTAGACGGCTATAATACAAAGAAAGAGAGAGAGAGAGAATTTGTGAGAGCCTCCTGAAAGTATTTTCGGACTCGTCTAGCCGAGTCCGGTTATTCCGACTATTCGAAGTTCGACATGAATACGAGTAGAGATCTCCTGCCTTGGAGATTTACGAGCGATCAAGTTCTTCGTCCCTAGGAAGAGCAAGAAGGTTTACATAGTCGAGCTTCAGAAGCCAGAAAGGAGAAGGAAGAAAGACGGAAGTTCGTTCAGGCCTACATCCGCTTATCTCTCCCGGATCAGGAAGATCTGAGGTATAAATTTTAATTGCATAATCTCGTACCTTTATTTCCTTTACGATGATCCTAGGGAGGGTTTAACCCATAAGTTCCGTTGCACGGCTACAGGTTTCCCAATAAATAGGTTGAATCTTTGAATTTTTTTAAAGAAAATCTTGAATTTTAGGTGATACGTGGCTAAATCTTAATATTTAGATAATCCAATTTAATGGTCTGTATCAAATGCCTATATAGCATAATGAGATAAGAGATTTTTTTTTAGAATTAACAACTATTAATAATTGGAAAATTTTTCAAAAATCCCCTAACTTCTTTGAATATTATCAAAAATCCCTTATATTTTTGGATTCCTTCTTTTAGTCCCTCTAAAGTACAATGAATTTTTCTTTTACTCCCTCCTAGTGTTAAACTTAACATTTCATCCAACCAAGCTTTATATAGACCAAAATGTGTGTGTGTGTGTGTGTGTGTATATATATATATATATATATATATCTTAAATAAATTATAGAATGGAGAGGGTATTTTGGTCTAAAAAAAGTTTAACACCATTATATCTTAAATAAATTATAGAATGGAGAGGATATTTTGGTCTAAAAAAAGTTTTACACCATATATATTAGATTTAACCCTCATAGGGGGCTAGAATATAATTGAAACAACTTTATAGGCGCTAAAAGAAGGAATCTAAAAAGTTAGAGGATTTTTTCATAATATTCAGAAAAGTTAGGGAGGTTTTGAAAAATGTCCCTTAATAATTTGATGCAAATAATGTCAAAATATCTACCTTTAGACGGCTGGCTATATATGATGAGGGAATGTTTTTTAGATTTAATAGTTTAATAAAACTCTTGAATGTTCGATGACACATGGCTAAATCTTAACCTTTATTTCCTTCAAAAAAATATTTTTAATCTTTAGATGATCTAATTTAATGGTCAATATCAAATGCCTGCATATTTTAATGAGATAAGGGAATTTTTTAGAATTAATAGCTATTAATAATTAGATGCACATAGGTGAGATGTGTCAAAATATCAACTTTCAGATTTTTTAATCCATGGGGCATGATTAAAATGTGATGTGGCTAAATATGGTAAGAGAACAATTTTTAGAATTAATAACTATTAATAATGTCAAAAATCTTTGGGACCAATGGCCCCCTAATATCCCTAGAAAGTTTTGCCATTGAATATAAGTATACATAATATTTATATAAAGAACATATTTTACTTCTTAAAAATTATCACAATTAGATAAAAACATACAAAATATAAAAAATGAAGAAAAATATGAATATTTTAGAAAAAGATTATAAATTTACTTTACATAATATTTTATTACATTTTAAATTATCAAACTACTAAACTTATAGATATTTGAAGAGGATGCTTAGATACATACAAATTTTTGTTGATAAATGAGTACCCATATTTGATTATTTGGATACAAAAATGGGTATATAGTTTTGAAAAATATTCGGATCTGGATTCGACACTTGAATTCAATACCGGATTTGGATCCATATATTTTTCTAATTTGGTTCGGGTCAATTCATGTATTACCCACATCGTTTACACCCCCTAAGGTTGGGGTGTAAATAAGCGAGGACTAGGGATGTTATATTATATTCATATTATTTTCTTTACATATAAGAATACGGATGACCTTCGAATACGGATTCAGTATGGATATTATACATATACGAATATGATTCAGATATTATTAGATATTTGTACAAATAAATGAATCACATTCTTCTAAATATTTAACTATTTGTGACCAAAAAAATAAATAAATTACTATAATTTATAACAATATTTAAAAGAAATAAGAAGAAAATAGTAATATGGATATGTATATTTATAATAGTCATCGTATTCGAATATAACAAATAAAAATTAAATACTTGTCACTATCCGCATAAATAATTGTATATGCATCAAGTATATAATAAAATATCCGAAAACAATAATATCCAAATAACAATTTATCTGAATACATATATTATCCATATTTATGAAATCGATTATGGTATCTGCATTTGTAAATGTATCCAACCAAATGTGAATAATGCTTCTTTTCCGCCGGATAAAAATATGAATTGGTTGGATAATATCTGCCCATTTACTGATTTACACCTCTAGCGAGAAAGAATAGCTCTCCACACTTGATTTGATTATCGTTCGGATTCTCCGCTCCGAATCCATTCAAGCATTTTTTTTTCTCCCCGGAGTTACTCATTCCCCTCCAAAGAATGAGATACTTATGTTGACAAACCAGTACATGAAAATGAAACTACAAATTTAGGATTTCATATAAAAAAACCATTAAAATACAATCCGAGAAATAATACAAATTCTAGTAAAAATATTATTTTAAATACCAAAAATCAAAAAATATCTCATGAGAGCATGTACAAGGATCAATCATAGAATGTCTAGTAGAAAATATCATTTTAAATTCCAAAACATCAAGCAACAAATACCTGAATACCAGGTGAGAACATGTACAAGGATCTTGCCGGGGAGAGGTAGTAAGATCCATATCCGCCATGCACCCGATCCTGGTCAAAGTCTTTCACTCATACACCTTACTGGGCCTCCAACAAATGATTCTCTGCCCTGCCGGTCCATCTCTTGACAAATCTACCAGTTCTTTCCAAAATTTTGAAACATTAACTACTAAAAATTCAACTTGTTGTGTGTACAAAATAATTATAAATGGCTTTATTTATCTAATATATTAGAAAAACGGAGTTAGCGGGGGTTTTAATTTCCAAAGCTCAAGATTTTTGAAATTGGAAATAAAAAATAAGGTTTATTTCGAAATTCGGAAAGGCAAGGGAATTTTTTCGAAATGAAAAGTTAAAAGTGTTGTTTGAGTTATATATATATATACATATACATATATATATATATACATATACATATATATATATATATATATATATATATATATATATATATATATATATATATATATATATATATATATATATATATATATATATATATATATATATATACATATACATATGTATATATATATATATATATATATATATATATATATATATATATATATACATATGTATATATATATACATA
>JAJHPC010000005.1:7740593-7805593 GCA_024447665.1 Juncus inflexus
TCGTGAGTTGGATTCGGAGTTTATTTGGTCTAGCTACGAATTAAAACACCAAAGTGTGACGTGCTGAATTTTCACGATAAGGCTGAAAAGAAAATTTAAACTTGGAAATTTACCTAATAAACCTTAAAATAAAAGATTTTACACTAAAGAATAATCATTGAAACTAGTTAATTCTTGAGGCCACACCTCCTTGTGTTCGACCCCTAAACTCATTACCACTCATACTCGTAATTGATTAATAGGAAAATATAAATTGTTTTGTTAAATTGTGTAGAATATAAACGACGGTTTTACCACGATTTACAAATGGCGCCGTTGAGAAGGATAAAGTATTCTTCTTAGATTATGGTGGACATAAAAATTATGCAAAGTATTTGCACATGACAATGTTTGATAATCCATTTAAGAACCCAATCCCTTAAATGATGGTGATCATGTTAGGTCAACTGGTATGTGATACCACATAGATCAATGAGTATGAGATACTTGGTTGATTTGGCCAAGTGCAAGTGGGAGATTGATGGTGTTATGCCCTAGGCTAAAGTGTTTGTGACCTAGATGATGGATTGTAATAACAAACATAATATTTATTCTAAGATATTTCATATAATATGTGCGTATAGGTTATTTTAATATAATTAAAATAGACCATGAATATGCAATTCAGCTTTATGTCATCAAAGTGCGTGACTTTTGATAGTAAAACTATAAAGTGTTATGAATGCTATTCTAAATCGTCCCTGGTCATTTATAGGATATTTGTGGAGACAAATATACTTGTAGATACATATAAATATATATTCATATACAAGCTATAAATGTACACCAGTATATTAGTTGACTGATGATTATGTTTTACTAATCATGGATAAATAGTTATCAAGTCATTAACATAACTATATGTTAGAGACCATATAGTGGACTGACCCGCCATAAGAATGCTACAAGTTTTACGTCATTAGCGATTCTTGTAACATAAAGTATTTATAGTCCTTTGACCTGAGATTGTCTTCATTCCCAACATGAGTAATTTTATACTTTAATATAGTCTAACACTGCCTTTAACCGGGTGGTCATAACTGTTATGATTAGGTATACAATGAATCATGTAGAGGGATGAGTGCAATCAAGACGGGATTTGTTCCTCTCATAAATGAGAGAGATATCTTTAGGCCTCTTGAAGAATTGAACTGAAGAAATGTATGGCCATACTTAAATGAATTAATAAGAGTTATTAATGTCATTTGTTCTTGTTCAGTTTAATTTGGGATCAAGAAATATTATTCGTTTAATATGGATGACGTATTACATGCCTTATGATCGATATAGATATCGTGTGACAAAGGGACTAAATACATGATTGTTGATTAGGTAAATCGGATCACCGATATTCACTTAAATTGGGTAGTCATGATGGCTTGCTAGAGTCTGCTCATGATTTATAGACTGTTAAGTCTATTGCCAACATTAAGTGAACCTACAGGGTCACACACAAAGAATAAACTGAAACGAGCGCAGAAAATCCTAGCGACTTATATGATGAGTTGCATAAGAATGTCACAAAATATACTGTCATCTTATGTGATAAGATGTGATATATATGTATATAAAGACTATGAGCACAAAAGATCATGTAATCTAGAAGAGTCTAGATGATGGCATATGGATAATGATGAGAGATGTCATACACATCTTTTAGTGTGAAGAGACATGACTCTTCACCTCTATATAAGGACATAGAGGGCTCCAAATTCATAAGACAACACATCATTCTCTCTCTCATTATTTCTCATTCTCTTTTGTGAGACAAAAGAGAGAAAATATACTTTCTAATTTGTATACAAAATTATGAAAATGTGCTTTCCTTTTTGTATGACAAAAATGAAAGAGTGCGATTATATGAGAGGAATTATATACATCTTTTGTGAGATAAAATAAGAAGAGTTTTCTTATGCAAGAGGAGAACAAGCTACTAGCATATATATTGTTCTTCTTCCCGTTTTAAGAAGTTTGTTCGTGTGGATACCGGTAGAGGCGTTCGTACTTTCGGCGCTTGTGATCTATTCGGCCAAAGAAGATGAGAACGGTTTGTTGAGAGTTTTGGTGGAGACCGATTGTGTGTGCGGTAGATGACTTCCGCACGATTCGACCTAGATGACCTAGACGAACGAAACATCGGTTAGGACGGTAACCGGTTTAGAGGCGCATGGACAACACGCATGGTTTGAGCGTCACGGATTAAGCGTAATCCGAAAGGTATCTGTAAGATTTATTTCTTTGATTTAACCGATACGCACGGATCCTCGGATTGGTTTTGGACGAAATTTTTGTTTTCCGCTGCGTTATGCACGTCCGAAACCCAAGAGTTGGAACCTTCGTTTTGATGAAGTCATCAAAAGTTTTGGTTTTACCAAAAGTGAAGGTGAGCCTTGTGTTTACATGAAGTTCAGTGGGAGCACGGTAGTATTCCTGGTGCTTTACGTAGATGACATATTACTCATGGGAAATGACATCCCAACATTATTGAACATCAAGAAATGGTTGCGAGATAATTTCTCGATGAAAGACCTAGGAGAAGCCTCCTACGTGTTAGGAATCAGGATCTGAGTCAAAGTACATACATAGACAAGGTCATGAAACGGTTCAGAATGCAAGAATCCAAGAAAGGATTTTTGCCCTTGACACATGGCGTTTCTCTCAATAATACACAGTATTCTACAAGTGAGCAGGAATGAAGACGCATGAATAAGATCCCATATGCTTCGACTATAGGATCTATCATGTATGCCATGATATATACTAGACCAGATGTGTCATACTCGTTGAGCGAAACAAGCAGTTTTCAGTCTAATCTAGGTGAAAGTCACTGGATAGCTGTTAAAAGAATCCTTAAGTACTTACGAAGAATTAAGGACATGTTCCTAGTCTATGGAGGTATGGAAGACGAGCTCGTTGTAAAGGGTTATACCGATGCAAGCTTCCAGACAGACTCAGACGACTTTAGATTGCAATCAAGTTATTTATTTTGCCTAAATGGAGACGCAGTGACATGGAAGAGTTCCAAGCAATGCACTGTAGCAGACTCTTCAACGGAAGCAGAGTATATAGCCGCTGCAAAAGTGGCTAAGGAAGCTGTTTGGATAAAGAACTTTTTGGAGGAGCTAAGAGTAGTTCCGAGCATCTCGGAACTAGTGGATCCATATTGTGATAATAATGGAGCGATCGCACAAGCAAAGGAACTGAGATCTCATCAAAAGTCCAAGCACATACTGCGACGCTTTCATCTAATCAGAGAGATCATACAAAGGGGTGATGTTAAAATGTGTAGAGTGCCATCGGACGACAATATCGCCGATCCATTAACTAAACCACTCCCACAAGCGAAGCATGAGGGTCATGTTAGGTCTATGGGCATAAGATGCTTAGAGTTGGCCTAGTGCAAGTGGGAGACTGTAGGATTAGTGCCCTAGGCCAAATGTATTTGTACTAGGAAATGGATTATGTATTAAGACATTATTATTTATTCAATAAAGGTTGTTTCTTATATATCTGTGTGTATGTGGGTTGTGAATGTAAATCTTATATCAACAAAGAATGACACTTCGGGTTCACGTCATCAGAATACGTGATTCTGATAGTAGAACTGTGAACCAACAAATGACATTCTAAACTGTCCCTAGTGATATGTAGGATGTTTATAGAGATAGACATATTTCAGGAAATAAGCTACATATCCACACTAGTATATTCGCAGGCTGGATGATCATGTTTTGCTGATCATGGACATAGAGATGTCAAGCCTGGAATATAGGTACGTATTAGAGAACACGTACTGGACTGACTACACTATGAGAATATGCATGGTATATGTCATTAGTGATTCTCATATGAATAATGTGCTTGTTCCTACGACCTGAGGTCACCATGGATTCCTGTATGTGGAACAGCATACTTTAATATGATCCTACGTCATCCGTAATGGGATGATCATTAGGGTCATCATTAGGTATGCACTGAATCATGACGAGGAATGTGAGTGACAAAGATGGGATTTGTTCCTCTCGTCATGAGGGATATATCTCTGAGCCTCCTGATGAACTAGGACTGAAGGAAATGCATGACCTTGCTCAAAATTGATTAATATGTGTTGTTAATATCATTTTGTATTTACTCAGTCTAATTCTCGATCAGGAAAGAGACTTTGATCAAACTCAAGGATGACATACTTCCATGTCTTGTGATCAAGATATATATCACAGAACAAAAGGAATAAGCAAATGTCTATTCAGATAGGTTTATGATCGCTGATCATTTCATTTAACCTGGGTAGTCATGACATCGTCTAGAGGTTACTCATGACTTATGATCTTTAGAAGATCGTTGCCAGCGTTAAATGGAACCTACACAGATCACACATTGAACTCCATTGAACAAAACACTACCATTCCGTTGGCAACAGAATAGTTCCGTTCCCAACGGAATAAACATGGAAACTGTAATAACCTTAGCTGCCAAGTATTCCGTTATGGAAAAACCTATTCCGTTGACAATGGAATAGGTGCAGATTAGGATTTTTAGTTATGGTAACTGAGCAATCGTTCGACTCTCTCTAGTATAAATAGAAGGGCAGAGTCTCTCTATTCTACTTACAACTCAGAAGCCTTAGAGGCCGTCTATTACACAGAAAAGAGAGAGAAGGTTTTGAGAGATATTCGGAAAGTATTTCCGGACTTGTCTAGCCTAGTCCGGTTATTCCGTACGTCTGAAGTTCGCGTGGATATGAGTAGAGGTTCTCTATCTTGAGAACTTGCGAGCGATCGATCTTCATCTGTAGGAGAAGCAAGGAGGTCGCGAGTCGAGCTTCAGGAAGGAGAAGGTTGCAAGTCAGAAAAGTACAGACCTACATCCGTTCTTCGTCTTGCGGATCAGGAAAATCCGAGGTATAAATTTTAATAGTTAATCTCGTATTTTTATTCCCTTAACGTAGATCCTAGGGCGGGTTAAATCTATATATATATATATATATATATATATATATATATATATATATATATATATATATATATATATATATATATATATATATATCAAGGTTGCAAATAGAGTTTCGCGGTGTGTTGCGTTTAGGATTTTCATGTAGTGAATTGCGTATAGCGCAACGTGTAACGCATATGTTGCTGAGATTTATTTTTATAGTGGATAATATGTGTAAATGTTATTTTTTCTATATACCATTACATAATATATGCACCACAAAATCTAAAAGAAGAAATATGCAACACTAAAATATGATTAATATTAAAATATTAACAATAAAAGTTTGAAATGTTCTTGTCAAAAGTTACATGTCCAAAATCAAAATATGATTAATATTAAAATATTAAAATACAACATATTTATCCATTAAGAAAATTCATCAAAAACGCTATTCAGCCGCTACACCGCAACACCGCTATTGCGGATCGCTTCACCGCTAAATCGTAGAAAAACGTTACACCACAATAAAACCGCTGCGTGTAGCGTTTATCTTCCGGAAACCGCTATAGTACCGCTACGGACTGCTATTTCCAACACTGATATATATATATATATATATATATATATATATATATATATATATATATATATATATATATATATATATATATAAGGTGCACTGTTTCCCTAATTTTTATTAAGATCCATCACAGCCTATTAAATTCCCGAAGCATGAGAGATTCTCTTTCCTATCATATTCTCTATTCATGGAAATATAATAGACTACTCCGGAAAGCGCGGGAGAAGAAATTCTCTTATGTTTTTCAAGAATTTCTAGTATCTTCTTTTTGTCATATACTTGATATACATAATAAAATAACGAGAAATTATTTAGAGTGTCCAGCTTTTGGAGTGTCCAGAAGCACCTATCCTACAATTTTAGCTGTATACATATATATTTGTACTTTGATTTACCTTTTGTGTTTACAAATATATATTTTTTAAAATATATCTTTTTATAATTTTACTGTACCTTTTATGTTTATAAAAATATTTTTTTGCAATTTTATCATACCTTTTATAAACGGACGCTGCTGGCCGCTCCAAAAAATTGACATTTCATATCTGAACCCTAAAATAATTTAGTATCTCATGAAGAAGATGGAAATTGGAGATGTCAAGGAAAATCCATTAGTTAAATCAAGTTTTCCTCTCTGGGATCCATCATCCACATCAGCTTCATTTTTCAAAGTTTGAACAGATCCCTAGCTTTCACCTGTCCCAATTGTCATTCTCTTTCTTTGCACTCTTCCCGCTGTATATCAATATACGTAGTTTTCCTCTCTAAGCAACAGTTTGAGGCCTCCCTCTTAAAAACAATAAAACAAAATGAATAATAAAAAATGTTAGAATAATATTCAACTTGAATTTTGTATTGTAATTTGGTGTAAACCATTTCCAACACCTAGAATTTCTAAACTTCGCCACCCAACTTGTCAATTTAGGCAACAATTTACTCCAAAAAATATTAACTTTTTGATATTGCCCAGGCAAAAAAAATTGATCAAGACAGATTCAAGATATATGAAAAGTTTATTTTATCCTTCAAATAAATGTATCATTATTGTGTCTCATTTTATGCTAATTTACAACAGCTTAATATGATTGCATGTATTAATTTCATATAAATATACACCCATATGAGCAAAAGAATGAATAAGACAATAATTATCTTCAAATATTTTCTTATTCCGCATATCTTATTTTGTTGATACTATATTGTAAATATAATGCTCTAGTATTGTTTGTGGATGTAGATAAAATACTTTGATATTGTTTCGGACTTTGATTAAATATCATAATATTTTGCGATTATATCTTCATATATTCTTTTACTTCTTTCATATTGTAAATATAATTGTGTGATTAAATATTAAAATATTATTTTTGTGTCATGAAAGAATTAAAATAAATAAATAATAATAATAAGAATAATAATAATAATAATAATAATAATAATAATAATAATAATAATAATAATAATAATTAGTACATAGATGAATTAGACATAAATTATTTAACAGTTAATTGGAAAGATATATTAGAAAATTAAATATTTAAGAGCATAATATGAAAACAAGGGAATCTAAATTCGAAATACAAAAAACGTACTACAAATATGAATTTTTGTTTATCATACTATAGGAAATAAGGAAAATATATTGTTCTTCGTTTTAATTAATAGTAGCTATTAAAAAATATGTGTATATTTATAGATATAAATTTCTATTGATGCAATAAAAAAAATATAAATTTTCTGTATGTTAAACACTGTATTAATTACGAAGTAGAAAGAGTTATGATTTATGCATTTATTATGAAGGGTAAACCTGTTATTTAAGATTTTGATATATTTACTAATTAAATTGTCGCCCGGCAATATTAATTCCCACTATTAGGGGTATCATGACCGGAGTCATATATCCTTTTCCTTACATAATTTGTCATTCTACCCCCCTCCGAGCGAGAGGTCCTGCTTCCGTACGAACACTCCCAGCTTAATTAATTTCCATTGGAGCTCCTTTCTTTTACCCCAGAGCTCTCTGTACACTTGTGCTTCTCTGTCTGCGTTCCTCTCCTATCGGATCTGGGAAGGAGCGAAAGAAGAGGTTTTTGGGCATTTGTACTGCGCTTGACTCTTTGGAAGGTAAATGCGTTGTGTTAATTTTGCTTTTTACTTTTCTTCTGTTTCGACTTTTCTTGGAGTTACACGGATTCTGTGTGTAAGCAGTTGGCGTTCGTTATTCATTCTTTGAGTATTGTTTGGGGAAATTTCTGGCTTTTTGGGTTCTTATATTTTACAGTTATCTTTCGGGGAATTTTAGAGAATAGAAGCACGAATTCACTGCTAGCTGGTTTCTATCAGTACTTGATTGAATAGTCTCAATTGAAATTGAACCCTGATTTGGCTATATTACCCCAATAATAGAAATGAAAGAAAATTAATATGTTGAAACTATTACAATATAGTACTTTTTCAGCTACATGCCTGATACAGGTCCAATACCAATTGGTATGCGAAAGACAGATAATTTTATACTGTCAATCTAATTGGGGCTATAAAACCTTGGAATGCTTGATAATTTTGCTTTTTACAACCTTCAAAAGAGCTTATGTATGCATGCTACTTGCTAATTCTGGTATCAATACCATATTTTATGTTTAATTGAGTGTTTATATAAACTTAATTAGGCCGTATGCTTTAATTTCAGGCAAATGTATAGTAGTACTGATCTGTTATAACTCTCAAATACTGTAACGCTCAATTTCGTTTCGATTTAACTTTTCAGGGCCACAACACACACCCACAACAAAATCTCGCCAAATTCACAAAAAAGACCCTCGAAAAATCAAAAACCTTACAAAGCATGACCTAAAATGCACACCAAAGGGGCCCACTCGTCAGAGCACATCCGTGTGAGTGTGTCAAGCACCCACTCCGCCTCGTCCAGCCACGGCTCGGCCCCTGACGACCTAGATTCTCTCGGTGAGGTCTACATCTGGGGCGAAACCCTAACCCTAATCGACCCCTTAAACCCTTACCCTAAAACCGACTCCCTGTTACCCAAACCGCTCGAATCCAACCTAGTCCTAGATGCTCGCCACTTGGCGTGCGGGTCCAAACACGCTGCCCTAATTACCCGTCACGGAGAAATATTCACATGGGGAGTGGAACATTCTGGAAGGTTAGGCCACGGCTTGGTGGGAAATGATGTAATCTCCCCTACCTTAATTGACTATCTCTCTTCCTCTCCTTCTGATTCTGTCTCCTGCGGCGAGTTCCACACATGCGTGATAACCAATCAAGGCGATTTATACATGTGGGGCTTAGGCCATGGCAACGATGATGTCACCATGAGTCACTGGATCCCTAAACGGGTTGCGGGTCCGCTAGACGGGTTGCTGATTGAAAAAGTCTCCTGTGGGACTTACCACACTGCTTTAATTACCAACACAGGACAGCTGTTCACGTTTGGCGACGGCTCGTTTGGGGTTCTGGGCCACGGAAACCGGGAATCCATTTCCCAGCCCAAAGAAGTGGAATCCGTTTCCGGGTTAAAAACCATTTCTGTTTCCTGTGGTGTGTGGCATACTGCAGCAATTGTTGAAGTAATGGCCAGCAATAATATAAACTCTGGGATAAGTTCTGGGATAAGTTCGGGGAAGTTGTTTACGTGGGGGGACGGGGATAAGAATAGGCTGGGGCACGGGGATAGGGATTGTAGATTGAAGCCGACTTGTGTGGCGTCATTGATTGATTATAATTTTCAGAAGATTGGGTGCGGGCATAGTTTGACTGTCGGGTTGACTACCACGGGACAGGTGTTGACTATGGGGAGCACGGTCTATGGGCAGCTCGGAAACCCTAGGTTTGTAACTTTGTTATCTTTTTTTTTTTTTTTTTGAGAAAAATGTGATTTTGGCCCTTCAAGGGTGATTTTGTCCTTCAACTTTTTTTTGGTTTAATTTTAATCTCTCAACTATTTAATAAGTTCATTTTTTACCCTTACATCTGTTAAGTGATTATGTGTCCGTTAATTTTGATACCTAAGCAATGATGTGATATATATTCTTGACACAAGCGATACAATGATAACTTTTTTTAAAAATAGAATACACAAAATAAAATTTACATTTTTTGAGGAAATTATTTATTTTTTCAAACATTTGCCACATCACAATAATTGCCACATCAGCACATGCATCAAGAATATCTGTCAAATCATCATTTACGTGTCGAATTTAGTGGACACGTAATCACCGAACGTATGAAAGAGTAAAAAAATGAGCGTACTGAATAGTTGAGGGATTAAAACGGAACCAAGAAACGTTGAAGGACCAAAAAATGATCTACTTGAACACTTCGAGGGCCAAAATCATGCTCTTTTCTTTTCTATTCAATTGTTTGTTTGTTTATTTATTTCTCTTATTCATTTCTCACTCTTCCACTCACCAGATATGATGGCCGGCTTCCCTGTTTGATAGAAGACAACCTGACAGGCGAAACCGTAACCGACATTTCCTGCGGGGCCTACCACGTGGCCGTTTTAACCTCCAAATCCGAAATCTACACCTGGGGCAAAGGCGCCAACGGCCGATTAGGCCACGGTGATCTCGAGGACAAAAAGGTCCCAACCCTAGTCGAAACCCTAAAAGACCGCTCCATAAAACAAATTTCTTGCGGCTCAAGTTTCACGGCCTGCGTTTGTCTCAGGCGGTGGGGTCCCGGCTCCGACCAGTCCCAGTGCGCGAATTGCAGACTGACTTTCGGGTTCACCCGCAAAAGACACCATTGTTACAATTGCGGATTGGTCCACTGTCATTCCTGCTCTTCCAAAAAGGCCCTCGGAGCGGATCTCGCTCCGAACCCAGCAAAACCTTACCGGGTCTGCGACTCATGCTACACAAAACTGAGCAAATCCCTACCGGGTTTGGATATCATTCGGAGTCTGGATCTGAAGGCCGCGGCACGGAACAGAAAGCACGATAACTTCTCGTCTCTCTCTCTAATCCGGGCCCCGCAAGTGGGATCCATGTTACAATTGAGAGATTTTGATCTGGGGGGGAGTAAAGCGGGTTATCGGGTCCCACAAGTGGGTTCCATGTTACAGTTGAGGGATTTTGATAAAACGGGTTATCGGACGGTGAGATCCGTTAACCCGTCGAGAGCGGCCTCGCCGCTGTCGCGGATGCACAGCCCGCCGAGGTCGGTTACCCCCGTACCGGTTTCGCTGTCTAAAGCCGGTACGGAGAGCCTTAGGAAAACTAACGAGATGTTGAATGCTGAGATTGAGAAGTTGAGATCGCAGGTAATTTATTTAATAATTAATATCTTTATTTGGAAATTTTGTTTTTGTTTCTGTACGTGATTACTGATTAGCATAGTAAGCTTATATTATTATGAATTTAATTTTTTAGGAAAATACAGTAGTTGGGTTTAGAGTTGTATGGTATAATGTGTTTAATTTGGCTTAAGTTTTGCCCAATTAAATCTCTATAAATTATCAATGCCCCACTGTGCAAATGGAGTCTCGTTTGTTTTACTTCTATCTATTACTTGTCATATATTCATAAAACAAAGTTTTTTTTTTAAACATTTGGTGATTTTGTTAGGTGGAGGGTTTGAAACAAAAATGTGAGTTACATGAAGCAGAGTTGCAACGATCCGCTAAGAAAGTGCAAGAAGCTGTAACTCTTGCTTCAGAAGAATCTGCAAAATCTAAGGCCGCTAAAGAGGTCATCAAGTCTCTCACTTCTCAGGTTCTCTCTCCCTCTCTCAAAAAAAAAAATTAAAAAAAAAAATTAATAAAAAAATCAAAATGTTTGTAAATAATGCTAGTTAAATTTGCAAAAAAGCCCCTACCGTTTTTTTTCCAAATAGTTATACGGTGTTAGTTTAGAACTAAGAGTATGGGCTTTTTTGCAATTTCCAATAATGCAGGGGCTTTTTTACAATTTCCAATATTACAGAGCCTTTTTGCAAATTTCCCTATAATTAAATATGTTTCACTTCTCGTTCTGTAGTTGAAAGAAATGGCGGAGAGATTGCCTGACGAATCTCACTCAGACTCGGAGCGAAAATCACTGCACATACCAAACGGCATATCCGACTCCTCACAAACCCTAAACGGGTTATACCACCAACCCGTTAACCCGAACCCGTTAAGCCCAAACCCCGAACCTTCAAACCAACCGAGCGAAACAGAGGACGAAAATTTTACAGACAGAAGGCTGCATGAGGAGCTTTCTACTTCTTCCAGTTCGAAGGAACTGGAGTCTCCAGTTCAGGTTCAGAATGGAGAGGTCGGGTCGAGAGTTCGGATCGGCGCGGGAAATAATAATCTGAGTATGAATGATGGTCAGGTTGAGGCGGAGTGGATTGAGCAGTATGAACCTGGTGTTTATATTACGCTTACTGCTTTGAGAGATGGTACGAGAGATTTGAAGCGGGTCAGATTCAGGTACGAAGTTTTCGAAATGGGAAATTGTAAAAAAGCCCGTCTTATGCTGAAATTGCTTAAAAACCCATGTTTTATTGGAAATGGCAAAAAAGCCCCTACATTATTGCCTGAATTGCAAATAAGTCCCTACCGTTAGTTTGCAATTTCCATAATGCAGAGGCTTTTTTGCAATTTCGGCATAATGTAGGGGCTTTTTTGCAAATTTCTCTTTTCAAAATGATGTTATTTTTTTTCTTAAATTGGTTATCTTTTATGAGTAGAATGAGGAAATTTTGGTTATATAGTTTTGAAGTTTTTATTTGAATTTTGAAATTTGTTTATGCAGTAGGAGAAGATTTGGGGAACATCAAGCGGAGTCATGGTGGTGGGAAAATAGAGAGAAAGTATATGAGAAGTATAATGTACGTGGGGCCGATCGGGCCCCATCTACTGCCTCTTTACGATCTATTAATTGATATTAGAAAATGCAAGATAGAAAATAAAATAAGTCATAAGGAATTTTTGGGAGAGAATTGGTGAAGGTCTAGGAATTTATGTAGCGCATGAGCTGTGTCTGTTCTGATTCTTTGGTGAGTTGTCATGTTAATTAGTTGGTGATGTAATGCCTTGTTGTTGGTTGTACTTGTAGTGTATATAATGAATATTAGCAGTTTTGGATTAGTGATATTATGATTTTTTTTTTCTTTTGATGGCTCATAAATTTTAATAGAACTTTCTGCGTCATGAAAAAAATGTTCTTGTTGGACACTGATGTCTTACAAATGGAATTCGTGCTGGGTAGAGTTGTTAGTGGATCTAATTCAGATTGGATTATTGCAATTCAAGTCCCCATAAATTTCACTAGATTCTGATTGGGAGGGTAGTTTTCATGAATTATTTTACATTATTCATAATCATTATTATGATGGAAAAAAATACTTTTTGAATGGGTTATTTTCTCAAAAAAATCCTTTGGAGACTGAATGAATGATAAAAAAACACGCAGAACGTTGGAAATAATGGATGATATGATAATATGTTATGTCTTTTTTTGTCATGCCAAATTGTTTTTTTAATCACACAAACATCATTTTTTTACAAAGACAAAAGCATGAAAAATAGAGAATATAGAAGTTGCATATGAAATTTATCTGGAAGTTGAATTGCGAACTTCAAAATACTTGGAAAAAGAAAAAAAAATACTTGGAAAAACTATCATAGAGGAAAGAGCCTAAACACTTTTAAATATATTTAATTGATGATCAATTAATTATTAAGGGCTTTCATTCAGATGTTAATTTATAATTGTAAGATATTAGAGAAAATCAAAGAAAAAAGGGTAAATTTCACCGTAGGTCACTCAACTTTCAAAAAATAATTAAATAAGTCACTCAACTTTCAATTGTCCCCTACAAGTCACTCAACTTTAAAAAAAATATCAAATAAGTCACTGAACTTTTAATTGTCCACTATAGGTCACTCAACTTTCAAAAATAACCAAAACAGGTCACCCAATTAGTTGAAAAATACAAATAAGTCATCCGATATGAGTGACCTATTTGATAATTTTTGAAAGTTGAATGACCTATTTGAACATTTTTTTGAAGTTGAGTGACCTATATGGGATAATTGAAAGTTGAGTGACTTATTTGGTCATTTTTGAAAGTTGAGTGACCTATAGGGGACAATTGAAAGTTGAGTGACCTATTTGGTCATTTTTAAAAGTTGAGTGACCTGGGGTGAAATTTACCCAAGAAAAAATTAGGAGGAAATTATCCTTATTTTGTGTTTCGTGTAGAAAAGACATGAATTATGCTATCAAAATTTATACCTCGGATCTTCCTCATTTGGGAGAGAGAAGCGGATGTAGGTCTGAACGAACTTCCGTCTTGCTTCCTTCTCCTTCGTGCTCCTAAAGCTCGACTCGAACGAACTCCTTGCTTCTCCTAGAGTAAAGAAACCGATCGCTCGTTAGTCTTCGAAACAGAAGACCTCTACTCGTATATGTTGAGTTTCCACCGTTCATAATGTAGCGGAAAAACAAAAACAAAACAAAATCGAATTCGAAACCCAAAAGAAGGATCCGTGAATTACAATTAAATCAAAGAAAAATTCATAACTTTGTACCTTCGGATTACGCTTAATCCGTGATGATCGAAAGCGAATTAGGTTGACGCTTTTCTTTGCCCGATCCCAAACCGGTTTCCAAACTGATCCTTTGTATGTTTCGCCTAACCGGTCTCACAAATCGATCTCCAAGCGATCTCCAAACGAACCGATTCTCCAAGCAAACCGATTCTCCAAACAAACCACGGTTTCAACTCGAATCACAAAGACGCCGCACTTCCCTTCGTCCTGTACCGGTATCCACACGAACAACCCCTTTGAATGGATAAAGAACGATATATGCTAGTATTCGTTCTTCATTTTTTTCTCACAGAAATAACAAGAGAATAATTTTCGGATTTTTCTCTCCTTTTGTCTCACAAAAGTTGGACGAAAATATAATGCCTTTTCTATCATTTTGGGGTGTCTCTTGTGCCTATATAGTCCATAAGTTTCATATCCTATGTGCATGGTAATTATGTAACCATATATGCAACACACCTTATCATATAGGATGTAGGATTGGATGTGTCACTTGACTATGTAGCTCTTCATACCACTTATCACATAAGTTATGATTTTTCTGTGTACGTCTCAATAGTTGTTCTTTGTGTGTGACCCTGTAGGTTTACTTAATGTTGGCAATAATCACAACAGATTATAAATCATGAGCGGCCTCTAGCAAGACATAATGATTACTCAAATTAAGCAAGTATGGATGATTCGATCAAACCTAATTTATGTTCATGCATTGTATCCCTTTGTTACACAATATCTATATCGTCCATAAGGGATGGTATGTGCCAACCTTACGTTGGTCGATAAATATTTCTTGACACCGAATTTGATTGAACATGAAATGACATTAATAACTCCTTATTAATTCACTCGAGCACGGCCGTGCGTTTCTTCAATCAAATCATCAAGAGGCCTAAAGATATCTCTCTCAATTTATGAGTGGAACAAATCATATCTTAATTAAACTCTTTCCTCCGCATAATTCATTATATACCTAATTATAATCTTTATGACCGCCCGGTTAAAGACGATGTTAGATTATATTAAAGCATAAAATTTCTCATATAGGAAACTGAGATAATCTCAAGTCTAAAGATTACAGATACATTCTTTACTGAGAATAACTAATGACACGAACCATGTAGTATTCTCACGGTAGGTCAATCCAGTATATGGTCTCTAACATATACTTACGTTAATAACTTAATAACTCTTATTCATGATCAGTAAAACGTGACCATCAGTCACCTAACATACAGATGTCCATTTATAGCTTATCATAAAGTATGTTTGTCTCACAAACATTCTATGAATGATTAGGGACGGTTTAGAATATCATTCATAATACTTTATAGTTTTACTATCAAAGTCACATGCTTTGATGATATAAAGCTGAATATCATATTCAAGGTTCATTTTAGTAATAAGAATAAAATAACCAATACACATTTATTATATAAAATATCTCTAAATAAACACAATGTTTGTTTAACACAATCCATACATCTAGGTCTCAAATACACAATGTTTGAGAATACTACATGGTTCGTGTCATTAGTTATTCTCAGTAAAGAATGTATTTGTAATCCTTAGACTTGAGATTATCTTAGTTTCCTACATGATAAATTTTATACTTTAATATAGTCTAACATCGTCTTTAACCGGGCGATCATAAAGATTATAATTAGGTATATAATGAATTGTGCGGAGGAAAGAGTTTAATTAAGGTAGGATTTGTTCGTCTCATAAATTGAGAGAGATATCTTTAGGCCTCTTGATGATTTGATTGAAGAAACGCACGGCCGTGCTCAAGTGAATTAATAAGGAGTTATTAATGTTATTTCATGTTCAATCAAATTCGGTGTCAAGAAATATTTATCGACCAACATAAGGTTGACACATACCATGCCTTATGGACAATATAGATATCGTGTAACAAAGGGATACAATGCATGACATAAATTAGGTTTGATCGAATCATCTATACTTGCTTAATTTGGGTAATCATGATGTCTTGCTAGAGGCTGCTCATGATTTATAATATAGTCTAACATCGTCTTTAACCGGGCGATCATAAAGATTATAATTAGGTTTATAATGAATTGTGCGGAGGAAAGAGTTTAATTACGATAGGATTTGTTCGTCTCATAAATTGAGAGAGATATCTTTAGGCCTCTTGATGATTTGATTGAAAAAACGCACGGCCGTGCTCAAGTGAATTAATAAGGAGTTATTAATGTCATTTCATGTTCAATCAAATTCGGTGTCAAGAAATATTTATCGACCAACATAAGGTTGACACATACCATGCCTTATGGACGATATAGATATCGTGTAACAAAGGGATACAGTGCATGACATAAATTAGGTTTGATCGAATCATCTATACTTGCTTAATTTGGGTAGTAATAAGAATAAAATAACCAATACGCATTTATTATATAAAATATCTCTAAATAAACACAATGTTTGTTTAACACAATCCATACATCTAGGTCTCAAATATATTGGCCTAGGGCATACTACTAACAATCTCCCACTTGCACTAGGCCGAATCTAACAAGTATCTAATACCCATCGACCTAGCATGACCCTCATGCTTTGCTTGAGAAAGTGGTTTAGTCAACGGATTGGCAACATTATCATCACCATCAACTATGCATATTTTAATATCTCCTCTCGCAATGATCTCCCTGATCAAATGGAAACGTCGAAGTATGTGTTTGGTTCTCTGATGCGATCTTGGTTCCTTTGCCTGCGCGATTGCCCCATTGTTGTCACAATAAAGATCTAAAGGATTTGCGATACTAGGAACCACACCGAGTTCTTCAATGAACTTCTTCATCCAAACTGCTTCCTTAGCTGCTTCTGAAGCTGCTATGTACTCCGCTTCTGTCGTAGAATCCGTTACAATGTCCTGTTTAGAACTTTTCCAATTTATTGCACCTCCATTCAAACAAAACACATAACCAGATTACGATCTAAAATCATCATTGTCGGTTTGAAAGCTTGAGTCCGTGTAACCTGTTACAACTAGCTCACTTTCAAATCCTCCATAAACCAAGAATGAATCCTTAGTTCTTCTCAAGTACTTCAGAATATTCTTGATTGCTGTCCAGTGACTTTCACCGGGATCAGATTGATATATGCTAGTTGCACTTAATACATATGATACATCTGGTCTAGTACAAAGCATGGCATACATGATAGATCCAATAGCCAAAGCACACGGAATTTTGTTCATGCGATTTCGTTCTTCCTGATTAGCAGGACGTTGAGTCTTACTCAATTTTATGCCATGTGACATTGGTATGAAATCTCTTTTCGAATCATCCATTCGAAATCGTGTCAACACTTTGTCAATATAGGTACTTTGACTTAGACCTATGAGCATTTTAGATCTATCTCTATAGATCTTAATGCCGAGTATATAAGCAGCATCTCCTAGGTCCTTCATTGCAAAAGACTTTCCGAAAAATGTCTTAACATTTGTTAAAGTCGGAATGTCATTTCCAATGAGTAATATATCATCTACATAAAGTACTAGAAAAACTATTGCGCTCCCACTAACCCTCTTGTAAACACAAGGTTCATCTTCATTTTTGATAATTCCAAAACCTTTGATTACTTCATCAAAACGAAGATTCCAACTCCGAGATGCTTGCTTTAATCCGTAAATGGATTGCTGCAATTTGTAGACCTTATCAGAATTCTTAGGATTAACAAAACCCTCGGGTTGTGTCATATACACATCTTCGAGTAAATTTCCCTTAAGAAAAGCTATTTTGACATCCATTTGCCATAACTTATAATCATAATATACAGCTATGGCAAGCAGAATTCTAATCGATTTAAGCATGACAACTGGTGAGAAAGTTTCATCATAGTCTATATCATGAGTTTGTCGGAAACCTTTCGCAACAAGTCTCGCTTTATAGGTATGCACATTTCCGTCCATGTCAGTTTTCCTTTTGAAAACTCATTTACACCCAATGGTCTTTGAACCTTCAGGTGAATCAATTAAGTTCCAAACTTGATTATCGTACATGGACTGCATCTCAGTTTTCATGGCTTCTAACCATTTATGAGAATCAGGATCCTTCATAGCTTCTTGGTAAGATGTGGGTTCATCATCTATGAGCGCCACATTTTTATCATCATTCATGAGAAATCCATATCTCTCGGGCTCTTGACGAACTCTACCAGATCTACGAGGAGCATCTTGTGTTTCAAGACCGGACTCGTCAACTCTTGAAGAGACTGGTGGAACTTCCAATGGATGTTCATTGCTAATTAGTGGATCTTGAATTTCTTCAAGGTGTACTTTATTTCCACTAGTTCCTTTAGAAATAAATTCTCTTTCCAAAAAGAAACCATTGCGAGCAACAAACACTTTGTTCTCAGATGGATTGTAAAAGTAATATCCTTTAGTTTCTTTAGGATATCCCACAAATAAGCATTTATCAGATTTCGGTGTTAACTTGTCAGAAATTTGATGCTTCACATAAGCTTCACAACCCCAAATCTTTAGAAAAGACAATGTGGGACTCCTCCCAGTCCATATCTCATATGGAGTCTTTTGAACAGCTTTTGATGGAATTCTGTTTACTATGAACGCGGCAGTCTCAATGGCATAACCCCAAAAGGATATCGGAAGATCTGTTTGACTCGTCATAGACCGAACCATATCTAATAAAGTTCGGTTTCTCCTTTCCGAGACACCATTCCATTGAGGTGTTCCAGGAGGAGTAAGTTGTGAAACTATTCCACAATCTTTAAGATGATCGTCAAACTCTAGGCTTAAATATTCGCCACCTCGATATGATCGAAGTGCTTTTATTTTCTTACCTAGCTGGTTTTCTACTTTACTCTTGAAAATTTTGAATAATTCAAAAGATTCGGATTTATATTTCATTAAGTAAACATATCCATATCTACTTAAGTTATCAGTAAATGTAATGAAGTATCCAAAACCACCTCTAGCTGGTGTGCTCATTGGTCCGCATACATCTGTATGTATGAGATCCATTAACTCACTTGCCCTCTCACCTCTCTTTGTGAAAGGAACCTTTGTCATCTTACCTAATAAACAAGATTCACATGCCTTAAATGATTCTAAATCAAATGAGTCTAAAAGTCCATATTGGTGGAGTTTAGAAATGCGTTTCTTATTTATGTGTCCTAAACGACAATGCCAGAAATATGTCGGATTCAAATCATTAGATTTAAATCTGTTTGTAGTAATGCTATAGATATACTTGTAATGTTCATGATCAAGATTTAAAACATAAAGACCATTTTCTAATTGACCATTCGCAAAGAAAATATTTTCTTTACTTATGGTAAAGTTATTATTCTCAATAACAAACTTAAAACCATCCAAAATCAATCTCGACACAGATACAATATTCCTGTTCACAACAGGTACATAGTAGCAATTATTTAAATTTATTACAAGTCCAGAAGGTAAAGATAATAAATAAATGCCCACGGCTAATGCAGCAACTCTTGCTCCATTTCCCACCCGCAGGTCAACTTCACCTTTCGCTAATCTTCTACTCCTTTGCAGCCCCTACACATTATTACAAATGTGAGTACCGCATCCGGTATCTAATACCCAAGATGAGGAAGTAGACAAATTAATTTCAATAACATTAATACCTGAAGTAGTAGTCTCACTACTCTTCTTCTTCTTATTCAGATCCTCCAAGTAGGCCTGACAATTTCTTTTCCAATGGCCTGGTTTGTTGCAAGAAGAAACAAACACCCTCCTTGGGTTTCTTGCTCTTAGGTTCGGACAACACCTTGGCCTTACCTTTTCCCTTGACTTTGCCCTTGATTTTTCTCTTCTGACTCTTGCCTTTCTGAACCAAGAGAACATCGTTGACAACATTTGACTTCATAGTCCCCTCGAAGTTCTTCAGCATGCCGTGCAACTCCGTCAGACTTTTGTCCATGTTATGCATATTATAGTTCATTATAAATTGCTTGAAATTCGGAGGAAGAGACCTAAGGATCAAATCGGTAGCCATCTCATTGCCTACCTTTGCCCCTAGTTTCTCAAGTTGATCAAGGTACCCCTTCATTCTCGGAATATGAGCACTCACCGAGGAGTTGGTAACCATCTTACAACTTGCTAATGCACAATGTGCATTATACCTCTCATTTCTAGCTTGCTCTTGGAACATTTCCTTGAGTTGTGCCAACATTGGAAATGCATCTAAATTTTCAAACTACTTTTGAAGATCGGCATCCATGGTGGCTAACATGAGACATGTCACATCATTAGAGTCGCTTGTATGCTTGGCATAAGTATCTATTACTTCTTCATCATCATCATTAGCGGGCTGGTTAGGAATGCGCCTTTCAAGGACATAGTTCTTCCTTTCTTGTTTGAGAACAATTCTCAAATTTTGATGCCAGTCGAGGAAGTTTTTCCCATTGAGCTTGTCCTTCCCAAGGACGGATCGCAATGTTAAAGCTGATGTGTTGGTTGTTGCCATTTTCTACACAGAATTAAATGCAGGTTTATATTAATATGTGATTTGAGATATTTTAATATAATTTTAACTCCCACTATTTTATTCAAATCAATAACCCTCAAATGTATTGATTCACAAGTTTTAAATTTAAATTTCATAGTGGGCCAAGATCCATATTTCATCAAGTTCCAAGTGAGCTTTGGCTCATCGCCTAGAACCTAATTATTTAGGTAGGAACATTTCCAATTGTATCTCATACAACTCTTGATTAATCCATAGGAAGAGCATCATATGCTCGGCGTATGCATCCTATCATATGCCCCGAACCCAAGTCTGACTTGATAGTTCAGTTAAATCTAACCATGTCTAAATATCTAGAATCACCATTTCTCGCTTCTTATCACCCTAAGATTATGCTAATTCACTATGCTTTGGCATACCCAAATTTTGCATGATCGAAGGGATGATAAGTATAGATACATGCGAGGCATTTTTATGATTCAATATTATATGAGGGATTGTTATGTTTAACCTTTTTTGTTTTAGTTGTTTTATTTTATCATGTATTTCATCACAGAACATCGCATGTACAGATAAAATATATATGATATTATATAACATGGCCTTGATGATCTAAATGAGCCAATCATTAAGATCATTTCCTAAGATACATTCAACCACATGGCATTGATGAACTCCTTCATCTCCATGATGTGTATGAGGTGGATGGTGAACTCCTTCATCTCCATGATGTGTATGAGGTGGACGGTGAACTCTTTCATCTCCATGATGTGCATGATCGTGGTAGTTATATTATATATAAAATGAAACGAACCATGCCCATCACAATTAACCATCAAAATAAATTACATCACATCAACCAAGAATGGAACCATGCCCGTTTTTACACACATACATATATTACATATATCACATCATCACACACAAATCACAACCATTCATCACATATCTAATAGGCGATGTTATATGCATTATGTTGTACTTTAAACCATTTTACGAAATATGTATAAGGCGTCACGAATATGAAATTCGGGGTATACAATTAATCTATGCGTGAGTGCGGGGTTCGGGGCGCGGACCCGAAAAACGGGGTCAAGGGGCAGAGCCCCTGCAGGATTTCAAGGGGCAGCGCCCCTGAAGAAATTTTATTTTATATAGTGCCGAAACTCAAAATTTCTTTTAAAAACTTGATGTGTTAAATACATCTTTTCGAAATTTATTTAGTGTATCATATACGTAGTTTCGCACCTTTTCATAAAATTTAGACACCCATCCGAAGGTTATGATACATTACAAGCATCCCTTCATGTCATACCCAAGGCACCCTTTCAATCAAGTTGCAACCTTTCATGATCAAGATACATCACATGCACCCTTTCATGAAGTCGCATCATTTCAATCAAGTTGCAACCTTTCATGATCAAGATACATCACATGTACCTTTTTATGAAATCACATCCTTTCATGAAATCGCAACCATTCATGATTGAGATACATCATATGCACCCTTTCATGAAGTTGCATCCTTTCATGAAATCGCAATCATTCATGATCAAGATACATTACATGCACCCTTTCATGAAATCGCATCCTTTCATGAAATCGCAACCGTTCATGATCGAGATACATCACATGCACCCTTTCATGAAGTCGCATCCTTTCATGAAATCGCAACCGTTCATGATCAAAATTCAACAATTGAAAAATAACGCCTCAAAATCAAAAGAAATATTTTGAAAATGGTTTATCCGTCTTAATTTAATTGGAATTCACTTCGCTATGATACCACTGTTGGGTTTCTACCGTTCATAACGCAGCGGAAAAACAAAAAACGAAACAAAATCGAATTCGAAACCCAAAAGAAGGATCTGTGAATTACAATTAAATCAAAGAAAAGTTCATAACTTTGTACATTCGGATTACGCTTAATCCGTGATGATCGAAAACGAATTAGGTTGACGCTTTTCTTTGCCCGATTTCAAACTGATTTCCAAACCGATCCTTTGTATGGTTCGTCGCCTAACCGGTCTCACAAACCGATCTCCAAACGAACAGATTTTCCAAGCAAACCGATTCTCCAAACAAACCACGGTTTCAACCCGAATCACAAAGACGCCGCACTTCACTTCGTCCTCTACCGGTATCCACACGAACAACCCCTTTGAACGGATAAAGAACGATATATTCTAGTATTCGTTCTTCAATTTTTTTTTTATAGAAATAACAAGACAATGATTTTCGGATTTTTCTCTTCCTTTTGTCTCACAAAAGTTGGACGAAAAATATAATGCCTTTCTTCATAATTTTGGGGTGTCTCTTGTGCCTATATAGTCCATAAGTTTCATATCCTATGTGCATGGTAACTATGTAACCATATATACAACACACCTTATCATATAAGATGTAGGATTAGATATGTCACTTGACTATGTAGCTCTTTATACAACTTATCACATAAGTTATGATTTTTCTGTGTACGTCTCAATAGTTGTTCTTTGTGTGTGACCCTGTAGGTTTACTTAATGTTGGAAATAATCACAACGGATTATAAATCATGAGCGGCCTCTAGCAAGACATCATGATTACCCAAATTAAGCAAGTATGGATGATTCGATCAAACCTAATTTATGTTCATGCATTGTATCCCTTTGTTACACGATATCTATATTGTCCATAAGGCATGGTATGTGTCAACCTTACGTTGGTCGATAAATATTTCTTGACACCGAATTTGATTGAACATGAAATGACATTAATAACTCCTTATTAATTCACTTGAGCACGGCCGTGCATTTCTTCAATCAAATCATCAAGAGGCCTAAAGATATTTCTCTCAATTTATGAGAGGAACAAATCCTATCTTAATTAAACTCTTTCCTCCGCATAATTCATTATATACCTAATTATAATCTTTATAACCGCCCGGTTAAAGACGATGTTAGATTATATTAAAGTATAAATTTCTCATGTAGGAAACTGAGATAATCTCAAGTCTAAGGATTACAGATACATTCTTTACTGAGAATAACTAATGACACGAACCATGTAGTATTCTCAAGGTGGGTCAATCCAGTATATGGTCTCTAACATATACTTACGTTAATGACTTAATAACTCTTATTCATGATCAGTAAAACGTGACCATCAATCAACTAACATACTGATGTCCATTTATAGCTTATCATAAAGTATGTTTGTCTCACAAACATCCTATGAATGATGAGGGACAGTTTAGAATATCATTCATAATACTTTATAGTTTTACTATCAAAGTCACATACTTTGATGCTATAAAGCTGAATATCATATTCAAGGTTCATTTTAGTAATAAGAATAAAATAACCAATACGTATTTATTATATAAAATATCTCTAAATAAACACAATATTTGTTTAACACAATCCATACATCTAGGTCTCAAATATATTGGCCTGAGGCATACTACTAACAGATCACAAATTCAACCCAGTTGAATTATTTTTTGCCATTATTCTACATGTTAAAATGTAAAGTGTCATTATTATTTAGTCATTGGGGTTGTTTTGTTTCTGGTGTTTCTTATAATGTACTCCCACTATTTTTCTTCAAATCAACCACCTTCAGTAGTATTGATTCGGAAACTTCAAATGAATGAGGTTTCATAGTGAGTTAAGATCCGTATTTCATTGAGTATTAAGGGCGCTTTGGCACAACCCTCAATACACAACTATTTAGGTAGGAACACTTCAAATTGTATCATATACAACTCTTTCCTTTTATGGAATGAGCATCATATGCCCGGTGTATTATTCCATCTTGTGCCCTGAGCCCAAGTCCGACTTGCTTGCTCAGTTAAGTTTAACCATGTATGATTATCAGCGAAATAGAGTCCAGCACACTCAGCTTTGGCATGACCCATGCGGACGCCATTTCCTGCGTACCCTCCTTTACAGAGACAACCCTTCATATGCTCAGCTTTGGCATGACCCATATGGAAGATGTTAGTAGTATGCCCTAGGCCAATATATTTGAGACCTAGATGTATGAGTTATGTTAAACAAACATTGTGTTTATTTAGAGATATTTTATATAATAAATGCGTATTGGTTATTTTATATTTATTACTAAAATGAACCTTGAATATGATATTCAGCTTTATATCATCAAAGTATGTGACTTTGATAGTAAAACTATAAAGCATTATGAATGATATTCTAAACCGTCCCTGATCATTCATAGGATGTTTGTGAGACAAACATACTTTATGATAAGCTATAAATGGACATCAGTATGTTAGTTGACTGATGGTCACATTTTACTGATCATGAATAAGAGTTATTAAGTCATTAACGTAAGTATATGTTAGAGACCATATACTGGATTGACCCACCTTGAGAATACTACATGGTTCGTGTCATTAGTTATTCTCAGAAAAGAAGTATTTTGTAATCCTTAGACTGGTGATTATCTCAGTTTCCTACATGATAAATTTTATACTTTAATATAGTCTAACATCGTCTTTAACCGGGTGATCATAAAGATTATAATTAGGTATATAATGAATTGTGCGGAGGAAAGAGTTTAATTAAGATAGGATTTGTTCCTCTCATAAATTGAGAGAGATATCTTTAGGCCTCTTGATGATTTGATTGAAGAAACGCACGGCTGTGTTCAAGTGAATTAATAAGGAGTTATTAATGTCATTTCATGTTCAATCAAATTCGGTATCAAGAAATATTAATCAACCAACATAAGGTTGACACATACCATGCCTTATGGACGATATAGATATCGTGTAACAAAAGGATACAATGCATGACATAAATTAGGTTTGGTCGAATCATCTATACTTGCTTAATTTGGGTAGTCAAGATGTCTTGCTAGAGGCCGCTCATGATTTATAATCTATTGTGATTATTGCCAACATTAAGTAAACCTACATGGTCACACACAAAGAACAAATAATGAGACGTACACAGAAAAATCATAACTTATGTGATAAGTTGTATGGAGAGCTACATAGTCAAGTAACACATCCAATCCTACATCTTATATGATAAGGTGTGCTGCATATATGGTTACATAGTTACCATGCACATAGGATATGAAACTTATGGACTATATAGGCACAAGAGACACCCCAAAATCAGATTGAGGGTATAATATTTTCGTCCATCTTTTTGTGAGAAAAAGAGGAGAGAAAAATCCGAAAATTATTCTTTTGTTATTTTCTGTGAGTGAAATGAAGTGTTGGGTCTCGGACGTGCATAACGCAGCGGAAAATAAAAATTCCGTCCAAAACCAATCCGAGGATCCGTGCGTATCGGTTAGAAAGTATATTTTCATATAATCGCACTCTTTCATTTTTGTCATACAAAAAGAAAGCACCCTTTAATTTTGTCATACAAATTAGAAAGTATATTTTCTCTCTTTTGTCTCACAAAAGAGAATGAGAAATAGTGAGAGAGAGAATGATGTGTTGTATAATGAATTTGGAGCCCTCTATGTCTTTATATAGAGGTTAAGAGTCATGTCTCTTCACAGTAAAGATGTGTATGACATCACTCATCATTATCCATATGCCATCATCTAAACTCTTCTAGATTACATGATCTTTTGTGCTAAATAGTCTTTATATACATATATATCACATCTTATCACATAAGATGACAATATATTTTGTGACATTCTTATGCAACTCATCATATAAGTCGCTAGGATTTTCTGCGCCCGTTTCAGTTTGTTCTTTGTGTGTGACCCTGTAGGTTCACTTAATGTTGGCAATAGACTACCCAATTTAAGTGAATATCGGTGATCCGATTTACCTAATCAACAATCACGTATTTAGTCCCTTTGTCGTGCGATATCTATATCGATCATAAGGCATGTAATACGCCATCCTTATATTAATCGATTAATATTTCTTGATCCCGAATTAAACTGAACAAGAACAAATGACATTAATAACTCTTATTAATTCATTTGAGTATGGCCATACATTTCTTCAGTTCAATTCATCAAGAGGCCTAAAGATATCTCTCTCATTTATGAGAGGAACAAATCCCGTCTTGATTGCACTCATCCCTCTATATGATTCATTGTATACCTAATCATAACCGTTATGACCACCCGGTTAAAGGCAGTGTTAGATTATATTAAAGTATAAAATTACTCATGTTGGGAACCGAGACAATCTCAGGTCAAAGGACTATAAATACTTTATGTTACAAGAATCGCTAATGACGTAAAACATGTAGCATTCTTATGGCGGGTCAGTCCAGTATATGGTCTCTAACATATACCTATATTAATGACTTGATAACTATTTATCCATGATCAGTAAAACATAATCATCAGTCAACTAATATACTGGTGTATATTTATAGCTTGTATATATAAATATATATTTATATGTATCTGCAAGTATATTTGTCTCCACAAATATCCTATAGATGACCAGGGACGATTTAGAATAGCATTCATGACACTTTATAGTTTTACTATCAAAGTCACGCACTTTGATGACATAAAGATGAATTGCATATTCATGGTCTATTTTAATTATTTTAAAATAACCTATACGCACATATTATATGAAATATCTTAGAATAAATATTATGTTTATTATGACAATCCATCATCTAGGTCACAAACACTTTAGCCTAGGGCATAACACCATCAATCTCCCACTTGCACTAGGCCAAATCAACCAAGTATCTCATACGCATTGATCTATGTGGTATCACATAACAGTTGACCTAACATGATCACCATCATTTAAGGGATTGGGTTCTTAAATGGATTATCAAACATTGTCATATGCAAATACTTTGCATATTTTTATGTCCACCATAATCTAAGAATAATACTTTATCCTTCTCTATTATATAATCATACTCTTGATTATTATTTAGTGACTTTCACTAAGATTAAACTTGTGTGTGCTAATTACACTTAATTCACATCATATGTAATTATGCTCCCACTGAATTTCTTGTCAACATAAGATTTATCTTTAATTTTTGATAAAACCAAACTGTTTGGTTATTTCATCAAATAATAAATATTCACCTAGAGATATTTGCTTTAATTCATAAACGAATTTATGCAACTTGCAAACTCTTTTCAAAAAATTTTAGGATAGACAAAACTCTCAAGTTGTATCATATACATACTTTCATATGTTTCTATTAAGAAACAATGTCTTGACATCCACTTGGCATATATTATAGTCATATTATGAACATATGCCCAAGAAAATTCTGAAATACATAAGCATGAGAACTTGGAAAAATATTATCATACTCTATACTATGAGCTTAACTTAACCACAAATCATGCATTATATGTTTGCACATTATCCATGTTGGTCTTTCTTTTAAAACCGTATTTCCATCTGATGGATCAATCAAATTCAAAACTTGATTGTCTGACGTGAAATACATCTCTACTTTCAAAGTCTCTAACCATTAGAGCCTTGACTCATCATAGTCTATTAGTAGAATGTGGACTCATCATCTATGAGTACGAAATTTTTATCATTGGACACGAAAAATCTATACTTTTCGGTCCTGCAATAAATTCTAATAGATCTACATTAATGCACTTATTTTATATACTCAGACTCTTCAACATCTTGAGAGTCTAGTTGATTAATTGCAGACTCAATCACTAGTTGAAATCTGAATTAATTTCCATCCGAGCATTACTGTCAATATGTGGAATTTGAACTTTTCAAATTTACTCCCACTAATTATTTTGGAAACACTTCTTCCAAAGAGATATAATTTTCGAGTAACAAACACTTTGTTCTCATATTAATTATAGAAGTAATATCCTTTACTTTTCTTAGGATATTCCATAATAAGCACTAATCCGATTAGATGCATGATGCTTCAATTAAGTATCATATCCTCAAATCTTGATAAAAGATAATCTGATACACCTACTAGTCCATATCGCATATGGAGTCTTTTACAACTGCTTTAGATGGAATTATATTCAGTATGAACGCAATAAGAGCGTAACCCCGAAAGAAATAGAAGATATATTTGACTCATCATAATCGAACTATATCTAATAAAGTTCGATATAGTTATCATGATGATCAAACACTTGGTTCTCGACTCCTCAATCTCATCAAAGAAATTTGATTTTTCGAAGCGAAGTTTTATTCTCTACTTCATTATTTGTAACTTTTGAACTTTTCAAAATATTCAAATTTATTATTTCAATAAAGCGATGAAGTAGTTTTCTCTAGCACCTTCACTCATTGATAAACATACGTCACTATGTATGAGAGCCAATAAGTAACTTGCTTTCACCTTACTTTGTGAAAGACGTATATGTCATCTTGTCTAATAAATAAGTTACACATGTTTCAAATGATTCAAAATCAAATGAAATTGAAAATCCATCTTAATGGATTTAATAAATGTTCATTTTATTTAAGTAGACCAAGCGACAATGCTAGATTTAAATTCTTAATATTAACGTTATAGATAGACTTATAATTATCTTGTTCGATATAGCACATATGGTAATTTTTCTATTGGAACATTTCCAAAGAAAATTGACATTTGTGAATGGTGAAATTATTATTCTCAATAATAAATTAATAACCATTCATCGAACTATAAATAATACAAAATTTATTGTCGATAAACAATTATTTATGTCGGCGATAAGTCCCAAAAGACAATGTAAATAAATGAGTTACTTGAGAAAATACAACAACTTTTGCTACATTTGTCACTCATATGTTAACTTCATATTTACTCAATAGTCTATAACTTTGTCAGCACATTTTCACAAATGTGTGATTCACATCGTGTATCTAATACACATGATGTGAAATAGACAAGTTAATTTCTATAACAAAAATACTTGAAGCGGACTATCTTTTCATTCACTTTTCCATATCTTCTTGAGAAATTATGGTTTCTTTCAATGAACCGATTCACCGCCAAAAGATACTAATTTCTTACCTAAGGCCGAAGCCTCGGACAACACCTTACCCTTATCTTTGGGATTACTCTTTACAATTTTTTTAAGCACGAGAACATTATTGACAACACTTGTCCATGTTCATTTTAACGATTATAAGCATCTTATGCTATATCTCATTCTCAAGGACCTATTGTGAGACATAAATAGATATATTATTCGAATTAAATAATATGTAAAGACTATTATTCTTTAAATATTTCATATAATGGCTCCCACTATTTTTTAATCAAATCAATAACCCTCAATCGCATTGATTCGGAAACTTTCAATCCATGAAGTTTCATAGTGAGACAAGATCCATATTTCAATTAAGTCCTAAGTGAGCTTTGGCTCATCGCCCAGAACTTAACTTATTTAGGTAGAAATAATTCCAATTGTATCTCATACAACTCTTGAACAACATAGGATAAGCATCATATGCCCGACGTATATATCCTATCGTATGCCCCGAGCCCAAGTCCGACTTGATAGCCCAGTTAAATCAAACCATGTCTAATCATAGGCAAAATAGTACCCAACACACTCAGCTTTGGCATGACCTATGTTGGCTCCCATTTCCCGTATTCTCTCCTCCTAAGATTGTCCCTACATACCCAGCTTTGGCATGACCTATGCAGGGCCGATCAGAGTATCGAGAGATTTAGACTTATGGAAGGCACTTTACGACTTAACATTGTTTTGAGGGATTTTATTTAATATTATATGTTATTATGCAATATTCAAAGAACATCACATGTACTAATAGAATAAAAATAATAACGATGATATATCATAGCCTTGATCTTTATGAACTAACATAAAGATTTCCTAATACATATTTCATCTCCATGAAATTTTTCTTAGATTGTATATGAAAATCTTATCTCCATGTATAGAAATCGATGAACTCTTTCATCGTCATGATGTGTGGTTAAAAATGAACTTGTCATCTTAATGATGTATTCATGATAGATGATGAACTCCTTCATCTCCATGATGGATGTGTTATGCCTAATGAACTCTTTCATTATATCAACACGTATCAACAAATATATCAAATATAAACATAATCATATTATGTTTCGATTATTTAACCATTTATAATATATATATATATATATATATATATATATATATATATATATATATATATATATATATATATATATATATAAAAAAAAGGCTTATGAATGCGAATTTGGGGCACGGTCGTCATTGTCAACATTTGACAAGTCAAAAACCAATATTTGATTTGGTCAACATTTGACTCAGTCAACGATCAACATTTGACAAGGTCAACAGTCAATGGTCAATATTTCGACCAGGTCATGATCAACTTTTGACCAATTTAATGGTCAACAATCAAGGGGTAAATTAGTGTAGTCAACTGTCAACAATTAACAGTCAATACAATCAACAGTCAACATAGTCCACAGTCAACACAGTGGTCAACAGTCAACTGTCAACATGATCAACATGGTCAATACCTGGTCAACTTTGTCAACACACATTTTTCTACACATTAATACATCATAGGCATCTTTTCATGAATTCAATACATCACATGCAATTTTTCATGAAATAATGCATCAGATGCACCATTTCAAAAAGGCAATTCATGGTATGCACCCTTTCATGAAAACACAACTATTCAAGAGGTCGCAACTCTTGCGATTGCACCTTTTCGGTCGTACCTCTTAGTTGCGCATGTCGATTACACCCGTTGGTCACACCTCTTGGTCACAACCGTTAGTCGCAACCTATTGGACGTGATATTTGGATCATATCCATTGGTCACACCCTTTAATCACACCATTTGGTCGCACCCATTCGTCGCAACCTTATGGACGTGACATTTGGATCGCATCCGTTGGTCACACCCTTTAGTCGCACCCTTTGGTCGCATCCATTGGTCGCAACCTTTCGTCGCGTCTTTTGGATGTGACATTTGAATCGCATCCCTTGGTCACACCCGTTAGTCGCACCTTTTGGTCGCACCCTTTGGTCACATCCGTTGGTCGCAACCTTTCGTTGCGTCTTTTGGATGTGACATTTGAATCACATCCTTTGATCACACCCGTTAGTCGCATCTTTTGGTCGCACTCATTCGTCACAACCTTTCGGACAACGTTTGGATCGCATCTTTTAGTTATTTCAAATATATATATGATATTCGTGATTAATCAAATCATAGTTGCAGAAATATAATTTCACAAATTATATGTTCTCAGGACCATTCATCAGATGCATAGAAAACATCAAGTATAAGAAAAGGATATGATATAACACGTCTAACATATGTCTCATGATAACACATACTCTTATTAGAACATTTCTATTATTAAGTGTTATTGAAACACATATATTTGTAACTTGTTATTAGGAATATTTTAATATTAAATATTAACCAGACATGAATATAACATCTACACCTAATAACATCATTATATGTATTTATTAAATATTCCGTATCAGGCACTCCTCTTTGTCACTGTATGCAATTCTTGCATGGACCGTTTTGATATCACACCTTTTGATTCCAAATTTTTGTATGAGCCTTTTGGTCACGACTTTTAGATGCACATTTTCATTGAACTCAATCTGATCATGAATAAGACAACGTGGCAATTGATATCTCATATCCTTTCCACGAAAATGATCTAAGTACAATTCTCATGTAGATATATATCTCATAATTATGGATACATCTTTTCACTTGCAACTCTTGCATGCAGTAACATCAATTAACGACCAAATGAAATTGGCTTGACCATCTTTGTATATATACTTGTCGGTTTGCCCAAGTGAACATAACCGCACGTTACCAAGGGATGCATATAACTTTCTGTCAAGAGATGCACGTCACGAGACTATCTCATGACATGAAATATGGCTACACTTTAAAATAAAACACATCCTTACATGAAATTTCGTACATCACACATGTATCTTTTTCATGCAATTCAATGTATCAAATACATATTTTTATGAATTAATCATCATATGAACCCTTTCATAAATATGGTACATCCAATGTATCTTTTCATGAATTAATCCCCAAACCATCGCATCCATTCAAATAAGACTATTCAACACTTGAATACTCTATATGCAAGCCTTAAAATTATAAATGGTATCTAAATAGTATATATCTCGTATATACCGTCTCAATTTAACCGAAACACGTACATCGCTCTGATACCACTGTTGGGTCTCGGACGTGCATAACGCAGCGGAAAATAAAAATTCCGTCCAAAACCAATCCGAGGATCCGTGCATATCGGTTAAATCAAAGAAATAAATCTTAATAATACCTTTCGGATTACGCTTAATCCGTGACGCTCAAACCATGCGTGTTGTCCATACGCCTCTAAACCGGTTACCGTCCTAACCGATTTTACATCCGTCTAGGCCGTCTAGGTCGGATCGTGCGGAAGTCATCTACCGCACACACAATCGGTCTCCACCAAAACTCTCAACAAACCGTTCCCATCTTCTTAGGCCGAATAGATCACAAGCGCCGAAAGTACGAACACCTCTACCGGTGTCCACACGAACAAACTTCTTAAAACGAGAAGAAGAACAATATATATGCTAGTAGCTTGTTCTCCTCTTGCATAAGAAAACTCTTCTTATTTTATCTCACAAAAGATGTATATAATTCCTCTCATATAATCGCACTCTTTCATTTTTGTCATACAAAAAGAAAGCACCCTTTCATAATTTTGTCATACAAATTAGAAAGTATATTTTCTCTCTTTTATCTCAAATAAGAATGATGCGTTGTATAATGAATTTGGAGCCCTCTATGTCTTTATATAGAGGTGAAGAGTCATGTCTCTTCACACTAAAGATGTGTATGACATCACTCATCATTATCCATATGCCATCATCTAGACTCTTCTAGATTACATGATCTTTTGTGCTCATAGTCTTTATATACATATATATCACATCTTATCACATAAGATGACAATATATTTTGTGACATTCTTATGCAACTCATCATATAAGTCGCTAGGATTTTCTGCGCCCGTTTCAGTTTGTTCTTTGTGTGTGACCCTGTAGGTTCACTTAATATTGGCAATAGACTTGACCGTCTATAAATCATGAGCGGACTCTAGCAAGCCATCATGACTACCCAATTTAAGTGAATATCGGTGATCCGATTTACCTAATCAACAATCACGTATTTAGTCCCTTTGTCGTGCGATATCTATATCGATCATAAGGCATGTAATACGCCATCCTTATATTAATCGATTAATATTTCTTGATCCCGAATTAAACTGAACAAGAACAAATGACATTAATAACTCTTATTAATTCATTTGAGTATGGCCATACATTTCTTCAGTTCAATTCATCAAGAGGCCTAAAGATATCTCTCTCATTTATGAGAGGAACAAATCCCGTCTTGATTGCACTCATCCCTCTATATGATTCATTGTATACCTAATCATAACCGTTATGACCACCCGGTTAAAGGCAGTGTTAGATTATATTAAAGTATAAAATTACTCATGTTGGGAACCGAGACAATCTCAGGTCAAAGGACTATAAATACTTTATGTTACAAGAATCGCTAATGACGTAAAACATGTAGCATTCTTATGGCGGGTCAGTCCAGTATATGGTCTCTAACATATACCTATATTAATGACTTGATAACTATTTATCCATGATCAGTAAAACATAATCATCAGTCAACTAATATACGGTGTATATTTGTAGCTTGTATATATAAATATATATTTATACGTATCTGCAAGTATATTTGTCTCCACAAATATCCTATAAATGACCAGGGACGATTTAGAATAGCATTCATAACACTTTATAGTTTTACTATCAAAGTCACGCACTTTGATAACATAAAGATGAATTGCATATTCATGGTCTATTTTAATTATATTAAAATAACCTATACGCACATATTATATGAAATATCTTAGAATAAATATTATGTTTGTTATGACAATCCATCATCTAGGTCACAAACACATTGGCCTAGGGCATAACACCATCATGAAGAACGAATACTAGCATATATCGTTCTTTATCCGTTCAAAGGGGTTGTTCATGTGGATACCAGTAGAGGACAAAGCGAAGTGCGGCGTCTTTGTGATTTGGGTTGAAACCGTGATTTTTGTTTGGAGAATCGATTTGTGAGACGACCGATTAGGCGAATCATTCAAAGGATCGGTTTGGAAACCGGTTTGGATCCGAAGGTACAAAGTTATGAACTTTTCTTTGATTTAATTGTAATTCACGGATCCTTCATTTGGGATTCGAATTCGATTTTGTTTCATTTTTTTTTTTTCCGCTGCATTTTTTTTCCCTGTAGGGGCGCTGCCCCTTGAAACCCTGCAGGGGCTCTGCCCCTTGACCCCGCCCGCTGACCGGGCAGCGGGATCCCCGTTTTTCGGGGCCGCGCCCCGAACTCCGCACTCACGCATAGATTAATCGTGAACCCCAAATTTCATATTAGTAACGCCTTATACATATTTCGTAAAATGGTTTAAAGTACAACATAATGCATATAACACGGCCTATTAGATATGTGTTGAATGATTGTGATTTGTGTGTGATGATGTGATGTGTGTAATATATGTATGTATGTAAAAACGGGCATGGTTCCGTTCTTGGTTGATGTGATGTAATTTATTTTGATAGTTAATTGTGACGGGCATGGTTCCGTTCATTTTATATACAATATAACTACCACGATCATACACATCATGGAGATGAAGGAGTTCATCATCCACTTCATACGCATCATGGAGATGATAGAGTTCACAATCCACCTCATACACATCATGGACATGAAGGAGTTCACCGTCCACCTCACACACATCATGGAGATGAAGGAGTTCATCGATGCCTTGTGGTTGAATGTATCTTAGGAAATGATCTTAATGATTGGCTCATTTAGATCATCAAGGCCATGTTATATCATATCATATTTATTTTATCTGTGCATGTGATGTTCTGTGATGAAATACATGATAAAATAAAACAACAAAACAAAAGATTAAACATAACAATCCCTCATATAATATTGAATCATAGAAATGCCTCCCATGTATCTATACTTATTATCCCTTCGATCATGCAAAATTTGGGTATGCCAAAGCATAGTGAATTAGCATAATCTTAGGGTGATAAGAAGCAAGAAATGGTGATTCTCGATATTTAGACATGGTTAGATTCAACTGAACTATCAAGTCAGACTTGGGTTCGGGGCATATGATAGGATGCATACGCCGAGCATATGATGCTCATCCTATGGATTAAACGAGAGTTGTATGAGATATAATTGGAAACGTTCCTACCTAAATAATTAGGTTCTAGGCAATGAGCCAAAGCTCACTTGGAACTTGATGAAATATGGATCTTGGCCCACTATGAAATTTAAAGTTAAAATTTCCGAATCAATACATTTGAGGGTTATTGATTTGAATAAAATAGTGGGAGTTAAAATTATATTAAAATATCTCAAATCACATATTAATATAAACCTGCATTTAATTATGTGTAGAAAATGGCAACAAACAGCACATCAACTTTAACATTGCGATCCGTCCTTGAGAAGGACAATCTCAATGGGAAAAACTTCCTTGATTGGCATCGGAATTTGAGAATTGTTCTCAAACAAGAAAGGAAGAACTATGTCCTTGAAAGGCCCATTCCTAACCAGCCCGCTGATGATGCTGATCAAGAAGTGATAAATACTTATGCCAAGCATACAAGCGACTCTAATGATGTGACATGTCTCATGTTGGCCACCATGGATGCCGATCTTCAAAAGCAGTTTGAAAATTTAGAGGCATTTCCAATGTTGGCACAACTCAAGGAAATGTTCCAAGAGCAAGCTAGAAATGAGAGGTATAATGCACATTGTGCATTAGCAAGTTGTAAGATGGTTCCCACCTCCTCAGTGAGTGCTCATATTCTGAAAATGAAAGGGTACCATGATCAACTTGAGAAACTAGGGGCAAAGGTTGGCAATGAGATGGCTACCGATTTGATCCTTAGGTCTCTTCCTCCGAATTTCAAGCCATTTATAATGAACTATAATATGCATAACATGGACAAGAGTATCACCGAGTTGCACGGCATGCTGAAAAACTTCGAGGGGACTATGAAGACAAATGTTGTCAACGATGTTCTCTTGATTCAGAAAGGCAAGGGTCAAAAGAGAAAATTCAAGGGCAAAGTCAAAGGAAAAGGTAAGGGCAAGATGTTGTCCGAACCTAAGAACAAGAAACCCAAGGAGGGTGTTTGTTTCCTCTGCAACAAACCAGGCCATTGGAAAAGAAATTGCCAGGCATACTTGGAGGATCTAAAGAAGAAGAAGAAGAGTAGTGAGACTACTACTTCAGGTATTAATGTTATTGAAATTAATTTAGCTACTTCTTCATCTTGGGTATTAGATACCGGATGCGGTACTCACATTTGTAATAATGTGCAGGGGCCGCAAAGGAGTAGAAGATTAGCGAAAGGTGAAGTGGACTGCGGGTGGGAAATGGAGCAAGAGTTGCTTTGCATTAGCCGTGGGCATTTATTTATTATCTTTACCTTCTGGACTTGTAATAAATTTAAATAATTGCTACTATGTACCTGCTGTGAACAGGAATATTGTATCTGTGTCGAGATTGGTTTTGGATGGTTTTAAGTTTGTTATTGAGAATAATAACTTTACCATAAGTAAAGAAAATATTTTCTATGCGAATGGTCAATTAGAAAATGGTCTTTATATTTTAAATCTTGATCGTGAACATTACAAGTCTATCTATATCATTAATACAAAGAGATTTAAATCTAATGATTTGAATCCGACATATTTCTGGCATTGTCGTTTAGGACACATAAATGAGAAACGCATCTCTAAACTCCACCAATATGGACTTTTAGACTCATTTGATTTAGAATCATTTGAGACGTGCGAATCTTGTTTATTAGGTAAGATGACAAAGGCTCCTTTCACAAAGAGAGGTGAGAGGGCAAGTGAGTTATTGGATCTCATACATACAGATGTATGCGGACCAATGAGCACACCCGGCTAGAGGTGGTTTTCGATACTTCATTACTTTTACTGATGACTTAAGTAGATATGGATATGTTTACTTAATGAAACATAAATCCGAATCTTTTGAATTGTTCAAAATTTACAAAAGTGAAGTAGAAAACCAGCTAGGTAAGAAAATAAAAACACTTCGATCAGATCGAGGTGGCGAATATTTAAGCCTAGAGTTTGACAATCATCTTAAAGATTGTGGAATAGTTTCACAACTTACTCCTCCTGGAACACCTCAATGGAATGGTGTCTCGGAAAGGAGAAACCGAACTTTACTAGATATGGTTCGGTCTATGATGAGTCAAACAGATCTTCCGATATCCTTTTGGGGTTATGCCATTGAGACTGCCGCGTTCATACTAAACAAGAATTCCGTCAAAAGCTGTTCAAAAGACTCCATATGAGATATGGACTGGGAGGAGTCTCACATTGTCTTTTCTAAAGATTTGGGGTTGTGAAGCTTATGTGAAGCGTCAAATTTCTGACAAGTTAACACCGAATTCTGATAAATGCTTATTTGTGGTATATCCCAAAGAAACTAAAGGATATTACTTTTGTAACCCATCCGAGAACAAAGTGTTTGTTGCTCGAAATGGTATCTTTTTGGAAACATAATTTATTTCTAAAGGAACTAGTGGGAATAAAGTACATCTTGAAGTAATTCAAGATCCACTAATTAGCAACGAACAGCCATTGGAAGATCCACAAGTCTCTTCAAGAGTTGACGAGTCCGGTCTTGAAACACAAGATACTCCTCGTAGATCTGGTAGAGTTCGTCATGAGCCCGAGAGATATGGATTTCTCGTGACTGATGATAGAAATGTGGCTCTCATAGATGATGAACCCACATCTTACCAAAAAGCTATAAAGGATCCTGATTCTCATAAATGGTTAGAAGCCATGAAAACTGAGATGCAGTCCATGTACAATAATCAAGTTTGGAACCTAATTGATTCACCTGAAGGTTCTAAAACCATTGGGTGTAAATGGGTTTTCAAAAAAAAAACTGACATGGACGGAAATGTGCATACCTATAAAGCAAGACTTGTTGCGAAAGGTTTCCGACAAACTCATGGTATAGACTATGACGAAACTTTCTCACCAGTTGTCATACTTAAATCGATTAGAATTCTGCTTGCCATAACTGCATATTATGACTATGAGATATGGCAAATGGATGTCAAAACAGCTTTTCTTAATGTAAATTTACTCCAGGATGTGTATATGACACAACCCGAGGGTTTTGTTTATCCTAAGAATTCTGATAAGTCTGCAAATTGCAGCGATCCATTTACGGATTAAAGCAAGCATCTCGGAGTTGGAATCTTCGTTTTGATGAAGTAATCAAAGGTTTTGGTTTTATCAAAAATGAAGATGAACCTTGTGTTTACAAGAGGGTTAGTGGGAGCGCAATAGTTTTTCTAGTACTTTATGTAGATGATATATTACTCATTGGAAATGACATTCCGACTTTAACAAATGTTAAGACATTTTTAGGAAAGTCTTTTGCAATGAGGACCTAGGATATGCCGCGTATATACTCGGCATTAAGATCTATAGAGATAGATCTAAAAGGCTGATAGGTCTAAGTCAAAGTACCTATATTGACAAAGTGTTGACACGATTTCGAATGGATGATTCGAAAAGAGGTTTTATACCAATGTCACATGGCATAAAATTGAGTAAGACTCAACGTCTTGCTAATCAGGAAGAACGAAATCGCATGAATAAAATCCCGTATGCTTCGGTTATTGGATCTATCATGTATGTCATGCTTTGTACTAGACCAGATGTATCATATGCATTAAGTGCTACTATTAGATATCAATCTGATCCCGGTGAAAGTCACTGGACAGCAGTCAAGAATATTATGAAGTACTTGAGAAGAACTAAGGATTCATTCTTGGTTTATGGAGGATTTGAAAGTGAGCTAGTTGTAACAGGTAACACGGACTCAAGCTTTCAAACCGACAATGATGATTTTAGATCGCAATCTGGTTATGTGTTTTGTTTGAATAGAGGTGGAATAAGTTGGAAAAGTTCCAAACAGGACACTGTAGCGGATTCTACGACAGAAGCGGAGTACGTAGCAGCTTCAGAAGCAGCTAAGGAAGCAGTTTGGATGAAGAAGTTCATTGAAGAACTCGGTGTGGTTCCTAGTATAACAAATCCTGTGGATCTTTATTGTGACAACAATGGGGCAATCACGCAGGCAAAGGAACCAAGATCGCATCAGAGAACCAAACACATACTTCGACGTTTCCATTTGATCAGGGAGATCATTGCGAGAGGAGATATTAAAATATGCAGAGTTGATGGTGATGATAGTGTTGCCGATCCGTTGACCAAACCACTTTCTCAAGCAAAGCATGAGGGTCATGCTAGGTCGATGGGTATTAGATACTTGTTAGATTCGGCCTAGTGCAAGTGGGAGATTGTTAGTAGTATGCCCTAGGCCAATATATTTGAGACCTAGATGTATGAGTTATGTTAAACAAACATTGTGTTTATTTAGAGATATTTTATATAATAAATGCGTATTGTTTATTTTATATTTATTACTAAAATGAACCTTGAATATGATATTCACCTTTATATCATCAAAGTATGTGACTTTTATAGTAAAACTATAAAGTATTATGAATGATATTCTAAACCATCCCTGATCATTCATAGGATGTTTGTGAGACAAATATACTTTATGATAAGCTATAAATGGACATCAGTATGTTAGTTGACTGATGGTCACGTTTTACTGATCATGAATAAGAGTTATTAAGTCATTAACGTAAGTATATGTTAGAGACCATATACTGGATTGAGCCATCTTGAGAATACTACATGGTTCTTGTCATTAGTTATTCTCAGTAAAGAATGTATCTGTAATCCTTAGACTTGAGATTATCTCAGTTTTCTACATGATAAATTTTATACTTTAATATAGTCTAACATCGTCTTTAACTGGGCGATCATAAAGATTATAATTAGGTATATAATGAATTGTGCGGAGGAAAGAGTTTAATTAAGATAGGATTTGTTCCTCTTATAAATTGAGAGAGATATCTTTAGGCCTCTTGATGATTTGATTGAAGAAATGCACGGCCGTGCTCAAGTGAATTAATAAGGAGTTATTAATGTCATTTCATGTTCAATCAAATTCGGTATCAAGAAATATTTATCAACCAGCATAAGGTTGACACATACCATGCCTTATGGACGATATAGATATCGTGTAACAAAAGGATACAATGCATAACATAAATTAGGTTTGATCGAATCATCTATATTTGCTTAATTTGGGTAGTCATGATGTCTTGCTAGAGGCCGCTCATGATTTATAATCTATTGTGATTATTGGCAACATTAAGTAAACCTACAAGGTCACACACAAAGAACAACTAATGAGACGTACACAAAAAAATCATAACTTATGTGATAAGTTGTATGGAGAGCTACATAGTCTAGTGACACATCCAATCCTACATCTTATATGATAAGGTGTGTTGCATATATGGTTACATAGTTACCATGCACATAGGATATTAAATTTATGGACTATATAGGCACAAGAGACACCCCAAAATCAGATTGAGGGTATAATATTTTCGTCCATCTTTTTGTGAGAAAAAGAGGAGAGAAAAATCCGAAAATTATTCTTTTGTTATTTTATGTGAGAGAAATGAAGAACGAATACTAGCATATATCGTTCTTTATCCGTTCAAAGGGGTTGTTCGTGTGGATACCGGTAGAGGACGAAGCGAAGTGCGGCGTCTTTGTGATTTGGGTTGAAACCGTGATTTTTGTTTGGAGAATCGGTTTGTGAGACGGCCGATTAGGCGAATCATTCAAAGGATCGGTTTGGAAACCGGTTTGGATCGGGCAAAGAAAACCGTCAACCAAATTTGTTTTTTATCATCACGGATTAAGCGTAATCCGAAGGTACAAAGTTATGAACTTTTCTTTGATTTAATTGTAATTCACGGATCCTTCTTTTGGGTTTCGAATTCGATTTTGTTTCATTTTTTTTTTTCCGCTGCATTATGAATGGTAGAAACCCAACAGGAAGACTGTCTAAGTACCGAGGGCTTCGTGACATGGGGGACACTTCTTTACTTAACATTCTGAAGGATTTTATTATAGATTTATAAATATAGACATCACAGAAACTAAGTTAAATATGGTATGAGCCTAATACTCACGAGCGATCATGAGGTTCCCAATTCTAGATCTACCTCTAGATTGCATAAGTAATCTTCAACGAACCCTTCGTTGTGTGTGCGAATATCCAATGCCATCTTCCGAAGATTGCGCCAAGATCTCTTGCCTTGAAGTCTTGAGTTAATATCTATCCTAACAACTATCCTATTACTAGAAAAGGTAATGTACAAATTTGGACAACTCACAGGTTGCCATAATTACAACTTTGGACAACTCACTAGTTGTCATAGATATTAAATAATATTACAAGCATTCACACACAAGATTACATCCCAGAACAATCACAGATCTAAAGCTCATACCATATTTGTATATTTAAATTCCATGTATAACAAAAATTAGGGTTTCTTGCAAAATAAGCATTATTCCGTTGGAATGGAACTGTTCCCTTCTGAACGGAACTATTCCGTTCTCAACGGAGACATGCTGGAAATTCGTATTTTCTTTTGTTTTAGTTCCGTTTCCAAAACGGATTTCGAAAAACTATTTTTTGAAACTCCAGAGAATCATAATATCCAATATTATATTTCTAGAAACTATTTCCGTGATGTTTTGAAATAATATTTTCAAAACCCTAAAATTTATTATAATAGAATTTACTAAATTTTAAATATATAGTCGACGATTATTTCCTTAACGAACGCTCTGATACCACAGTTGGAAAATCCATAGCCATGTACGTTACATGCGCAGCGGAACCTATGGATTTAACCCGTCCTAGGATCTACGTTAAGGGAATAAAAGTACGAGATTAGCCATTAAAATTTATACCTCGGATCTTCCTGATCTGCGAGACAAGGAACGGATGTAGGTCTGAACTTTTCCGACTCGCAACCATCTCCTTTCCGAAGCTCGGCTCATCAAGCTCCTTCCAATTGCTCGGCTCGAAGAACTCCTTGAACCTCGGCTCGCGAAACTCTTCTTGAAGCTCGGCTCGAGAGATAGTTTCTTCTCCTAGGGATGAAGATAGATCACTTGCAAGTCCTCAAGGTAGAGAACCTCTACTCGTATCCACGCGAACTTCACTCGAACGGAATAACAAAGAGGAGAGAAAAATCCGAAAATTATTCTCTTGTTATTTCTGTGAGAGAAATGAAGAACGGATACTAGCATATATCGTTCTTTATCCGTTCAAAGGGGTTGTTCATGTGGATACCAGTAGAGGACGAAGCGAAGTGCGGCGTCTTTGTGATTCGGGTTGAAACCGTGGTTTTGTTTGGAGAATCGGTTTGCTTGGAGAATCCATTCGTTTGGAGATCAATTTGTTAGACCGGTTGGGCGAAATATACAAAGGATCGGTTTGGAAACCCGTTTGGAATCGGGCAACGAGAAGCGTCAACCATATTCGCTTTTGATCATCACGGATTAAGCGTAATCCGAAGGTACAAAGTTATGAATTTTTCTTTGATTTAATTGTAATTCACGGATCCTTCTTTTGGGTTTCGAATTCGATTTTGTTTCGTTTTGTATTTTCTGCTGCGTTATGAACGGTAGAAACCCAACACAAAAGTGGTTGTGTTTTCAGATCATGCAGCACTGAAGTACTTGATGAAGAAAAAGGAGTGTAAACCGCGACTCCAACGATGGCTTCTCCTTCTTCAAGAATTCAATGTGGAGGTCCGAGACAAAAAAGGTGCAGAGAACGTCGTGGCCGATCATCTCAGTCGATTCCCGACGAATGAAGGCGACATTCTCCCGATCAACGAGCTATTTCCTGACGAGCATCTTTTTGCAATCCAGGCGAGTACACCTTGGTATGCAGACATCGTCAACCTTCTGGAGAGGGGACGGATGCCAAACACGCTCTCTCGCGCTCAGAAGGACAAACTCAAGAACGACTCACGCTACTATTTTTGGGAAGATCCACTCCTTTACAAGATCTGCTCCGATCAAATGGTGCGCAAGTGCGTGCCTGATTGTGACTTCAAGTCGGTACTATCTTTTTGTCACTCTTTAGAATGTGGGGACCACTTTGGAGCCCAACGCACGAGTCACAAGGTGCTCCAAAGCGGATTATATTGGCCAACTCTTTACAAAGATGCTCATTCCTTTGTAAAGAGTTGTGAGAACTGCCAAAGAACGGGAAATCTAACCCGCAAAAGCGAAATGCCTCTTAAAACTTTATTGTTTTCTGAGCTTTTCGACGTATGCGGGATAGATTTTATGGGCCCGTTTCCTCAATCAAATGGTTACTTGTATATTCTTGTATGTGTCGACTATGTGTCTAAGTGGGTCGAGGCAGTTCCAACAAGAGATGCCAACTCCAAAACGGTGATCGAGTTCCTTAAAAAGAACATCTTTCAGCGCTTTGGAGTACCTAAAGCTATCATTAGTGATAGGGGCTCTCATTTCAACAACAAATATCTCGAATCACTTTCGAAAAATTACCATGTTCAACATCGCATGTCGACTGCATACCATCCCGAAACTAATGGCCAAGCTGAAATCTCTTATCGTGAAATTAAAACAATCCTTGAGAAAGTGGTTAATTCCTCTCGTAAGGATTGGAGTCAAAGGTTTGGGGATGCATTATGGGCATATCGTACCGCATACAAGACACAGATAGGGATGACTCCTTTCAAACTTGTGTATGGACAGAGTTGTCATTTACTGGTCGAAATTGAACACAAGGCTTTTTGGGCGATTAAAAAAGTAAATCAAGATTACCCAAAAGATGTGGTATTAAGGAAAATGCAAATTCAAGAATTGGAAGAGCTTCCTCTTGAAGATTATGACAATTCGAGTATTTACAAAGAAAAACTAACCATCGCTCATGACACACTTATTCGCAAAAAAGAGTACAAGGTTGGCGATAAGGTTTTGTTGTTCAACTCTCGGTTGAGCTTGCATCCCGGGAAGTTGAAGAGCAGATGGACATGGCCCTTTACTATAACAAATGTTTTTCCCTTTGGAGTATTTGAAATCTCTAGGGAAGGAGGGGACGCATTCAAGGTCAATGGCCACCACTTAAAGGCATTTTACGAAAATCATGACGCGCGGTGGTTTGATGAGCAGGAGTTGGTCGAAGCGCCAAACGGCGCAGAAGAAAAGGAAGGATGAACGCAAAGGCGTCGGGCTCGAGACGTTAAACGGGAGCGCTTGGCAAGAGGCAACTCGTCATGTCAGGTCATATTTTTCTTTTTATTTATTATTACTTTTTTTATTTTTTCTTTTCACAAAACTTCTTCATTTACACTTCAACTTGCAAAAGTTTAAGTGTGGTGAGGGTCATTTTGCACAAATCCTTTAATACTTCCAATTTACACAAATTTTTGAACTTTTCTCATGTACATATAAAAGTTTAAGTGTGGTGATATTGAATTTGTGCAAAACCAAGTTTTGTAACCTTTTTGGTGTCCAAAACAAGTAAAAATGATTAAAAAAAAGAAAAAAAAAATTAAGTTGTTCATTTTTGTAAATAAGTTGTTCATTTTTGTAAATACACTATCTTGCTTGGATTTGTAAATAAATAAAAAGATTTTTAAAAGAAAAGTGAAAAAAAAAGGGTTTTGGAAAAGAAGAGTTTTGAAATCAAGTCCTTCAAGCAACAAGTTTTTGAAAAGTTTAGGGCTTTGGGAAATGATGAATAATTTTTGAAAAACATTTAAAGGTTATTAAAATTATTTGCCATAATATTTTTCATTCCACCTCATTCCATCTATACTACCCATATAAAGTCCATTAATGGTTTAAAAATTACATAATGTGTTCGTCTCCTCAATATTTTATGACAAAAATATAATGTTTCCATTCTTTAGAGCCATATTAAATTTTTTTTGAAATTATCCCTAATCTTCAAACTATGGCCTCGTGAAATGTCTAATTTTTATCAGCCCTTTGAAATTTGTTGAAGACCTACCACCTATTTTCTAGTACAAAAACGTATTATTTTAATAAATAGTTTTTAAATAATCTGCTACACCTAGTCTTATGGTGACCCTCAAGGGTGTACGGCGCGAGAGATAGTTCTTAACGCTTGGTTACAGGCAATCCAACTTGCATGGTACCAAGTAGCTGGGTATCGATGATGATGAATCACTGATATTCACGCGGAAGGTCCCGCTGCATGGCCTGGAATCCGAGTATGCTAGAAGTGACCAGAGGGAGATGATCCGCCACGGAGAGGCAAAGGCTGGGGTAGCAGATTATTAAGTATAAATATATAAAAGTTAAAAAAATAAAATAAAATAAATAAATAAAATAAAATAAATAAATAATAAATAAATAAATAAATAATAAATAAAAAAATACATATATATAAAAAAAATAAAAAATATATATAAATAAATAAAAAATAAAAAAAATTAATAAATAATAATTATCTATAAATTTTTAATAAAGAAATAAATGATCTTTAGTGTCATTAGACACAGATTTTGTGCTTGAAATTGTGTGTGTAAACTTTCAATTTGTTTAAAAGGGCGAAGTAAAATTTAGCCGAAGCTTCTCTGCGAAATTTAGGGGGTTAAAGTAGAAATATTTTCTTTGGGTACTAGTTTATGAAAACTGGATAATTGGGATAAAAGATTGATGACTTGAAACAACCTCGAAGTTTTAAAATTATTAATGGACATTCACCGACATTCGTGTATTATAATAATAATCGACTAATAATATGGCAGCAATTTAATCTCTTTTCAAATGAATTTAAACTGATTCTAAAAACCCTAAAAACTTGATTTAAATTTACGCTCGAGGGCAAGCTTGATTTAAGTGTGGTGAGATTTGTAATGTGTATTTTTATACACATTTTTAGGTTTTTTATCATGTAAAATTCACCATTAAATCACATCAAATGTACGAAAAATGTTTAAAATTAGTAAAACATTATTTGTGAAGCTCTTAATAAATTTTTTTTGTGATTTTTCAGGTAAAAAGACGGAGAAAATGATATTTGGACGACTTGATGAAAAGTCAACTCCAAATGACGAAACTATCTGAAAATCCTGGGCCAAAGATGGCTGAATTTTCGACAAATCTCCGTGAAAATCCTACACACGATTCTCCAAAATTCTTATAACCCTTATCCGCCGACTAACCAAGCCGAGACCTACAAAATTAACAAAAAGACGAAAAGTCAACCCCGAGAAATCACTGAGTTGACCAAAAGTCAACTTTTTCAAAGGGGTCAAACTGGGTATCAAATCCTAGAGCGCAACGATACGAATCCAACGGTACAAACCTTGCGAAAAAAGACCTTCTAGAACTCTCAGAAAATGTGATACAAGATTTGGTCAACCTTGGTCAAAGTCAACCTTTGACCTGGTCAATAATTTTTCAACCAATCAGAGGCTTCACGTGGCAGATTCGGTTTGAAATCAGTGAATCAAGAAGTGACACGTGGCAGATCCTGTTATTATCAGCAACAAGAAGGACACGTGGCGAGTTTTTATTGGGGAGCAACACTGACGAGGTCAGTACGAGATTTTCTGTCAACCAATCAGATCACGCCGCGTGGCACACACGTAAGAGAAAAACACGATTTTTCTCAGACCGGAGATTTTCCCCTCCATTTCATTTTGGACTGGACACCTCCGGTTAGGTTCTAATGCGAGTTTGAAAGAGTAATGGATTGTCCGGTGGTGTGAAACGGAGACGAACTTCACGCGCTTTCTGCAGCGGCTGCAATTCGTCAGTACGAGGATGTTGTGCTCCCCAATCAGCGCGTGACACGTGGCATTTCTGTTCAAAAGTTTGCAGCGCGTCAGTACGATGATTCTCTTCTCCGCCTATAATTTCTTTTCCACCATTAATGTCCATAAGCTTCAAATCTTCAATTCTTGAAAATTAAAGGAGAGAATAGAATTTTAAAGAAGAGAGAAGTACTTGATCTAGAAGGGGCAAGTGCTAAATCGACCAAGAAGGGAAGAGATCGAGAAAGATTCGCTTCTTTAGGGTTTGATTTAATTCTCTTATTTGTATTTTATTTTTGATGCAAATATGTTTTTTGTGGACATGAGTGAGTAATTTTTATAAGTAGGGAAAAGACTTTTTGAGTGGATTTTGTAGATGAAATCTTAAGCGAAACTTGCATTTTATTATGGTATTTTAAGGTTAAATCTTCATATTTTTCATGAGATTAAAAGTTGAGTTATTTAGAAGAATAATTTGACGAGAAATACTTATGAGATTTACTTAGATTTGTTTGAGTAATATTGGCTTGGAAGAGTCTTTCTTTTATTCAAACAAGGGTTGAATCAAATAAAAGAACAACTTAAAAGGGGAATTTTTTGAGTGGATCTGATATTTGATGCATTTCTTAATTGATTTTTGGAAGGAAATTAATTAAACCTTGCTAACAAATATTATAATATTTTCTATTTTTCGTGATTAGTGATTCTGAAGTGTAAATCGCGTAAAATTGTCATTGAATTTCACACAATTTAACAAAATAATTTATATTTCCCTATTAATCAATTACGAGTATGAGTGGTAACGAGTTTAGGAGTCGAACACAAGGAGGTATGGCCTCAAGAATTAACTAGTCTCAATGATTATTCTTTAGTATAAAATCTTTTAATTCAAGGGTTATTAGATAAATTTCCAAGTTTAAATTTTATTTTCAGCCTTATCGTAAAAATTCAGCACGTCACACTTTGGTGTTTTAATTCGTAACTTGACCAAATAAACTCCGATTCCAACACACAAGATACCGTTGGAAACTAGAAAGAGTGATCTATGATATGGTACTTTATAGTATTACTGTTTTATTCAAAAATTTCGAGATATTTGCAGTTTAATTTCAGAACTTACTTCAAGATTCATAATTAATTCAGCAGTAACTTCAGAAATTTATAGAAAAATTACGAGGGTTAAAAAATTCCAAAATTTGTACAGAAATTCAATTACCCAGTTTTACATTAGCTGTAAAAATATGGTATAATTGTGTTTAAATGTTTGTAATTTATAAAGAAAACTCAGATCTGGATCAGAAACTGATTCTGCCAGACCAATACTCACAAAAGTTGTAATATCTCCTGATCTGATTTAACAACTAATATTTTAAAATTTATATTTGGATTCTACACTTCAACATAATTAAAAAGGACCGTTTTTCTATATTTAATATTTGTTTTTATATTTTTGAAAATTCGGAAGGAAAGGAAAAGTAGATCTGGACAGAAAGATAGAAAACAGAAATATTACAAACTTAGAAAATTAATATCTCATAAATTATTGATCGGATTTGGGAAAATTTTGATTTGAAAATTATCTACTAAATGAGGTCTAAATTCTGAAAATATTTTTATTTTTAATAGTGATATATGAACAATTACACAAATCGGTCAAATTGATTCAAAATAAAGCAAGATTTCAAGTGATTCCTTCACAAATATCTATCCCTATACAGATCTACTCAATCATGATTAAACAAACACGATTCGATCTCAAATTCATCATTTTACGCCAAAAATTCAGATTTGAAAAATCAGGAGAAAAAGAAAGAATTTAAGGAGGATTTAATCAAACCACAATGAGAAATCAAAGCTAGGACCTTCCTTGAGTTGATTTGAAACTCCAATTGCACCTCGATCCAAGCTAGAATCGACCGATTCGAATTTTCCCCAAATCAGCCCCAAATTGCACGATTTCACTCAAAAATGAAAATTAGAGCTCAAGAAATCTTGAAACTCATTAATGGAGATTGTAGAGGTTAGAGAAGATGAATGGAGAGTGGTGTATAAGTTAAGGAGAGTGGGAGAATGACTGATTCCTCTTCTCTAGATTGAGGTGCATTTTATAGAGAGTTGAGAGCTTGAGACTGTATTCACTTGATTGGCTTGATTTGAAATTTCAGGGGTAAAATGGAGAATTCCAGTTGTCCGGATCCAATCTCACATATGTGAAGAACCTTCTGTTCAAATTTCGTTATATTCCGTTGAAAAATGAGGGAGAATTTCAAATTTTAGTATTTGGCGGTTATTTTGAAATCTGAAATTTCATCGAACAGTTACTAGCACGAATTCAAACTCAAATATCTCTCTCATTTCTTCATCATTTTTTGTGTTCTTGGTATCCATGGAAAGAGGAAAGAGAGAAGAAGAGAATGAAATTGGTTTTACGTGAAACAGAGGTCTGTGGAGTGAGTTATGGACTTGAGAATTTTCAGCTCGAATTGAGTTATTTCGCAAAAACAGAATTCAATTTCATTGAACACCGAGTTCAAACTCGATTATCTCACTCAATTCTTCATCATTTTTTGAGTTCTTTATATGGTTGGAAAGAGGGGAATAAGTAGAAGATAATGGCGTTGGAATTATGACAAACCAAGATCTTGCAGGAAATGGTGAGCTAGAGAAAACTGCAGCTCGAAATCTCTATTCTTGCGCTGTTAGGTTTATTTGAGGTGTAAAATGATGGTTAGGATTTATTTGATCGGAACGTCACGTTCCGATACAAAACGTCATAGGAAACGTGGACGTTTCTTCTCTGTTTTGGGACCGAACGTGGTCGGTTTATGTATCGGTTCGGCTGAAGAACGTCGTGAGACAGTTGACGTTTTCATAAGGTTTTGTGGCCATTTCTTACTCGTTCCAATGCTTGGTCTTTTCCACCGACGTTGTTCATCTTTAAGATTAGAGAAGTATGTGTATGGGGAATGTGAGGGTTCTAGGGATAATTCGGCCATCGTTGGCGCATTATTTGCATGATGGTGCTTCTTTTGGAGTTGCCTTTTCAAATAAGTCCTCCAATTCTTCTTTTTATTTGTATTTTCACCTATAAATTACACAAAAATGTATTAAGATGTTTCAAATTATGTTTTATGAATTATGAGTGTTTTACATACATTTTATGTGAATTATGATTGAATTTGAGATGATAAAAACCCTAAAAATGTGTATAAAAACACACATTACAAATTCCACCACACTTAAACCAAGCTTGCCCTCAAGCATAAATTAAAATCAAGTCTTAGGGTTTTTAGAATCATTTTAAATTTTTTTGAAAAGAGATTTAGCTATTGCCATGAATGTTATATAGTAATATTTGATTATTATAATAATACACGAGGGTCGATGGCTATCCATTAATAATTTCAAATTCAAATTTATTTAAAATTCCCCAATCCTTCAAATACGAACCTTTTTCCAAAAAGTAATGCCCTAATTTCATTTTTGATACTTTCTCCCCCTAAATTTAAAATGGTGAATTTATACAAATTACCCCAAAAGTTCCAACTAACTCAACTTTCCCTTTTATAAACACGTAAAAGTTGGTATGCTATCCACTCATGTTATCAAAAGACAAGCTGTGCTTTGCACGTACAAAAAATCCTTCATTTTCTATTGCGGATATTTAAATATTTTTTTTCAAGGGTTTAAAAATAATTTTTCACATTTTTAATTTTTTTTTGTGAAGGGATAACAGGTTACGATTTCGGTTACTTACTTTTAGTGCGAAAATTAGAGATTGACATACGAGTCATTAGCTATGCCATGAAAGATAGGTTGAGTTAGAAAATTTTTGCGAAACTAGTGGTATTAAAAGTAAGGTTTGATTTCTCAAAAGTTTTAATCACAGTATTACTTTAAGGAAAACGATTTATAATTTCATTAAAGGGGTAAGTGAAATATTTATGAATTTTCGAGACGCTTAATGGATTTTAAATGGATATTATAGATGGAGCGAGTAGGAAAATATGGCATTCATGACAAAAGTCAAATCCTTTTGAAATTTTTCAAATCTTTTCATCATTTTCCAAAATCCTAAGTATTTTTCAAGAGTTGCCTGAGAGGGCTTAGTTTTAAAATATTCCAAAAACCTTTGCTTTTCATTTTAAAATTCTTGCATACAAAACCTTATTTCCAAAACCAAACAAAATGAAAGAAGGAAAGTAAACATTTTTAAATTTTTATGGTATTTATGAGTTTGATGCTGTTTTTGAAATTTTTCGATTTTATCAATTTTTATGAATTTTCACATTTTTGCAAGAAAATAAAACTTGGTTTTGCACAAAACCACCCCACCACACTTAAACCTTTGTTTGTCCTCAAACAAGAAGTTCAATAATGAGAAAATTAGTGGAAATTGGAAAAATTATTGGGGTTTTATGCAAAACCTCCCCCACCATACTTAAACTTTTGCGTATCAAATATATAAGTGTGAAAGAGAAGTTTTGTAAAAATAAGAAAATAAAATAAAGAAAAGAAAAATACGACCTGACACGACGAGTTGCCTCTCGCCAGCGCCCTTGTTTAACGTCTTGAGCTCGACGCATTTGTGCTCATCTGTTCGTATCTTCCCCGCTCGGGTACTCGCCGAACTCTTGCTCATCTAGCCACCTTGTATCGTGATTTTCGTAAAACGCCTTGAGTCGGTCCCCATTGACTTTGAACGCGCCATTCTTTTCACTAAAAATTTCAAAGACTCCAAAGTGCAAAATATTTGTTATTTCAAAAGGCCCTATCCACCTACTCTTCAATTTCCCGGGATGTAACCTCAACCGGGAATTGAATAACAAGACTTTATCTCCCACATTGAAATCTTTTCTCTTAATTATCTTGTCATGATAGGTGACTAATTTTTTTTTATAAATTCGAGAGTTGTTGTATTCCTCAATTCTAATTTCCTCCAACTCTTGAATTTATAATTTACGCATTCGCGCGCGTCTTTTGGGTATTCACAATTTACGTTTTTAATTGCCCAATATGCTTTATGCTCTATCTCAACAGGCAACTTTTACCATACACGAGTTTAAATGGTGTCATACCTATTGGTGTTTTGTACGCGGTCCGATACGCCCAAAGTGCATCCCCAAGCCTTTGACTCCAATCCTTGCGAGAGGGATTAACCACTTTCTCAAGGATTGATTTAATTTCTTTATTTGAGATTTCGGCTTGTCCATTAGTTTGGGGATGATAAGCGATAGACATACGATGTTGTACATGATAATTTTTCAATAGGTTTTCCATGTATTTATTGTTAAAATGGGAGCCCCTAGCACTTATGATGGCTTTAGGGACTCCAAAACGCTGAAAAATGTTCTTTTTGAGAAATTCTATCACCGTTTTGGAGTTGGCATCCCTTGTGGGAACTGCCTCTACCCATTTTGACACATAATCCACACACACCAATATGTAAAGATAACCATTGGATTGGGGAAAAGGACCCATGAAATCTATCCCCCAAACATCAAAAAGCTCACAAAACAATAAAGTTTTGAGAGGCATTTCATTTTTGCGGGTTAGATTTCCTGTCTTTTGGTAATTGTCGCAACTCTTTACAAAGGAATGAGCATCTTTGTAAAGAGTTGGCGATCTAAGCCACTTTGAAGCACCTTGTGGCTTGTACGTTGCCCCCCCAAAATGACCCCCACATTCCAAAGTATGGCAAAAAGAGAGTACCGACTGTTTTTCATGGTCAGGCACGCATTTGCGCACCATTTGGTCAGAGCAAATCTTGTAGAGATGAGGGTCCTCCCAAAAATAATAGCGCGCGTCGCTTTTTATCTTGTCCTTCTGAGCTCGAGAGAGAGTGTCAGGGAGCTCCTGAGTCTTCAAGTAGTTGACGATGTCGGCGTACCAAGGCGTCACTCCATGGATAGCGTAAAGTTGCTCGTCTGGGAAAAGCTCGTTTATGGGAAGTATATCGCCTGCTTTTGTCGGGAGTCGGCTGAGATGATCCGCTACCAAGTTTTCGGCGCCTTTCTTGTCCCAAATCTCCATGTTGAATTCTTGCAGAAGAAGGATCCATCGGAGAAGTCGAGGTTTGCACTCCTTCTTTTTCATCAGGTGTTTGAGCGCCGCATGATCTGAAAACACAACAACCTTCGTCCCGACCAAATATGATCGGAACTTTTGCAATGTAAAAACAATTGCTAATAATTCTTTTTCAGTTGTGGTGTAAGTGTAATTTCTTTGGGCTTCGTCTAGGGTCCTAGAGGCATAGTAAATAACATGAGGATCTTTACCAATGCGTTGGCCCAAGACTGCACCAACGCGCAAGTCGCTGGAGTCACACATGATTTCGAAAGGAACATTCCAGTCGGGAGGCTTGATGATTGGAGCCTCGCATAGTTTGTCCTTCAAGATGTTGAACGCCTCCTTGCACGCGTCATCGAACTCGAATTTCACTTCCTTCTGGAGAAGGCGAGACATGGGTTGGGCGATCTTGGAGAAATCTCGAATGAACCGCCTATAGAAACCGCGTGGCCGAGGAAGGAGCGTACGTCTTTTACGTTGCGAGGATATGGAAGCGTTTTAATCACATCAATCTTTGCCTTGTCAACCTCTAAGCCTTTTCCTGAGATTAAATGCCCTAAAACAATTCCTTGGCTCACCATAAAGTGGCACTTCTCAAAATTCAAGACAAGATTAGCTTCCACACACTTTTCCATTATTAGGCCCAAATTATGGAGACACTCGTCAAATGAGTTGCCATAAATGGAAAAGTCGTCCATAAATACCTCAATGAATTTAGAAATATATTCAGAAAAAATAGAGATCATACACCTTTGAGATGTACCCATTGCGTTGCACAACCCGAAGGGCATCCTTCGATAGGCAAATGTACCAAAGGGGCACGTGAAGGTTATTTTCTTTTGGTCATCGGGGTCGATGGCAATTTCAAAATATCCCGAATATCCATCCAAGAAGCAATAGTAAGGTCGCCCCGCTAATCTTTTGAGCATTTGATCAATGAAGGGAAGAGGGAAGTGGTCATTCTTTGTCGCCGCGTTAAGTTTTCGATAGTCGATGCACACTCTCCATCCGTTTTGCACTCATGTCGGCACTTTTTTCCCCTTCGGCATTCTCCACAATCGTGATTCCTGTCTTCTTGGGAACCACATAGATTGGAGATACCCATTCCGAGTCCTCTACCGCATAAATGATCCCCGCATCAAGAAGCTTGAGGAGCTCCTTTCTCACCACCTCCATCATGACGGGATTCAGCCTTCTTTGAGCTTCCCTCGAGGGTTTGGAGCCTTCCTCAAGCGAAATCTTATGCATACAAGTCGAAGGACTAATTCCAGGCATGTCGGCTAGGGTCCACCCAATCGCCTTCTTGTGCTGTTTGAGAATATTGACGAGGCTATCCTCTTGATCGGGTGTTAGGTTGGAGGCGATGATGATGGGTAGAGTCTCCTTAGGTCCAAGATAGGCGTATTTGAGATGCTCGGGTAGCGTTTTGAGCTCAAGGTCGGGTGCCGTCTCGATTGATGGAGGCATTCTTTTTCCTAAAATCTTAAGCTCACTCGAAGTTAGACCTGAAAAAGAACAAACCTCTTCTTTTCTACAAATTTCAAGATTAGGCAAGTTTTCATTTTGTATTTCTTCTATCATTACATCACTTTTAATTGGATTTGTATCTTGTAGTAATTTATTTTCATTCACATTTTCTAATGCATTTACATGTTCTAAATCATCCCAAAAGTCATCAAAATCGGAATTAAGTGAATTTAAAGAATTTAAATACTCCCCTTCGAGATGCTCTTCCACAAGCTCGTCGATTTCGTCAATGACGCAAATGCTAGAGACATTGTAATCGTCGCGGTATTTGATTGTGTCGAAAATATTGAAGGTGATCTTTTCATTGTCGAATTCCATGGATAATGTGCCCGAGTGACAGTCAATCCTTGTGCGAGCTGTTCTCAAGAAGGGTCTTCCTAAGAGAATGGCGGATGAGTCGGCGTTGGCTCCCATTTCGAGTATGTAGAAATCCGCAGGGAATACCAATCCATTCACCTTTACCAGCACATCTTCCGCAACACCCAAAATGGGGCTACAGAGCGATTGGTGAATTGGACCATCACATGTGTGTCTTTGAGCTCGCCTAGGCCCAAGGTCTCATAAACTGACCTAGGCATCACATTGATTGAAGCGCCCAAATCAACCATACACTTCGCGAGTTGTTGGAGCCCGATGGTGCAAGGAATGGCAAAGACTCCAGGGTCCTTCTCTTTTTGGGCCACTCATGTGTTGATGCTCATCACCGAGGGTAAGTTTATCGTTTCATTCCCCTTTAGCTTCCTCTTGTTTGTACATAGGTTTTTGAAAAACTTTGCATATGGAGGGTGCATTCGGATAGCGTCGATGATTGGAATATTCACCTCCACTTTCTTGAACACTTCAAGAATATCCTTGTCGAGTTCATCCTTCTTTGTATTTACCGCCAAGCGATGTGGAAAGGGTGCTTTTGGCGTAGGAGACTTCTCTTTTGTTACCTCTTTCTCTTGAACTTTTTCCTTGATACCTTTTCCTCTTTCCTCCCCCTCGTTAAAATTTTCACATTCAACATCTTGTACCTGTTTTGTGCTCGTGTCGTCCCCTTTTGGCCTTGGTACCCCCACTTCCTCCTCTTCCCTCGGAAATTCCACCTTCTTCCCACTTCTCAATTGAATCGCGTTGATGGGCTTGAGATTTGTAGGGTCTGATTCTTGAGAAGGTAACTTATTTTCTACTCGCCCCTTCAATATATTGACTTCACTTGAAATTTGCTTCATTTGAATCTCTATGTTTTGCACTTGTCGATACGTGGTTGCGTGTCCTTGAGCAAGGATGTTCATGTCACTCCTTACTGCTCCTAATCCCGTTGAAAAACTTGAGAACTTGGTCGTCATCATGGCCATCATTTTGTCAAATTTTTTGTCGAGAAATGGAGGTTGAGGATTTGATGAAGAGGGTTGAAGTGGTTGTTGTTGAGGGCGTTGGTAACCATCCACATGGTTTACATCCTGAAGGGTGTCACACTTTCAGGGTGTCGCAGCACTCCTGAACTACTGATAGGTGCAGCTTCAAATCTTCGGAGGGTAATCCTCTGAATTGATTTTGTTGAACTATGCTGACCTGAGAAGGTTTGAGATCAAACGTGTTTGCATCTACTGTCGGTGCTAGGATGCTCAATTGTGGAAGGACTGCGCCTGGTGAAGCGTAGTCGTGCAATGTCCTTTGTATCGAATGTTGCGGGTTGTTCGTCCGATCGTTCAATCAAGGTTGAATGGTGGTTTGTCAGGATTTGGTGGTATAGGTTTGTTTGGGTTTGGTGTTATGGAATCCTTCATTCAATCCTGCAGTACAGTCCCTTCCCTTGATTCACCGTTCATCTGATCATCTGTTTCATCTGATTGATTGCCTCCTACTATCATCTTTTGTATCGTGTTCGCGTTCAGGTTCATTCTACGTGTGATTAATTTAGGCGTGATTGGTGGAAAGGTTGCTAGATATTTCCTTCTAGTGTCGTAGGTTGTAGCGAGCTCGTATCAGCAACGTCTCTTCCTATGGCAACAAAAATAAAATTCAAAAATTAAAAGAGAAAAGAAAAATGGTATGGTCTCAGTACCAAAAAGTTGGATTTCCAATATTTGTGTCTCACCGGCAATGGCGCCAGAAAAGGGTGATGACGGGTGTATATATAGATATAATTCAGGTCCCAATTTGTCTATCTCTCCAGTTGCTACTTTTGGTTGTTTCTCCTTTCCTTCTTGCTACCATATGTGAGGGGGATCTACCATGTTGTCACAAAGCAGGTTGCCACAGTAAATCATAATGCTAGTGCCCTCGGGTAATTGACCGACCAAGGTATGAACCTTTAAGTTCATTGGCATTCCTGGCTTCTTTCGGACGTCTTGGCTACCGTCATGCCTCGTTGGTCCAAGTGTTGATTGCGGATCTGGCTTTTAACTTCTTCTCGCGGTACTTGGCCTACTTTCCTGGGTATCAGGAGGTGTGGCGCGCTATACACTTCAAGATAAGAATTACTAATAGACAAACAATATCACAACAAGTAACAATATGAATAAAAAGAAGATTACTTAATGAAAACTAGATTGATAAACTTCTAACATCGCGCACTAGGGGGGCGGATTTAGTTATAGTACATAATACAATAACTAAAATCAAGATACACAGAGGTTCATAATGAAACTCTTTCTCTAATGCTAAGTCCGTAGTCGTGTGTTGTCACGCCGCATGTTAGAGCCTAGTACATTAGCTGACCCACCCCAACCTTCAGGCCCACATAATATTGTCCTGAAAAAGTCTTAAGCCTTGTTGGTGCTATTAGTTAATGCACTAGCCTATTTAAGTAACTCCAATTTTCATTCACTACTCAAGATGGGACTAATCAACTAGCCCCGCATTTCTACTATGTTTGGTTCTGGGGTGTAACAAACGCCCCCATTTAAAGCTCTTGACGTCCCCGTTAGAACTAGCACCTCATCTCGGTCTCATCCTAGTACACATCCGTGCGCACCTCACTCCATACATGTATCCCCACTGAGGCATTTACAATCCTTGGGTTATTTGGGTATGATAACAGTATGGTACGTTTCCGGCCGCACGATAGTACCCCCAAGATCGAACTGCTTTGATACCATTTGTTAGAGCCTAGTATATTAACTGGTCCAGCCCAACCTTCAGGCTAACACCATATTTTCCTGAAAAAGGCTTAAGCTTGGTTGATGCTAGTACTTAATACACTAGCATATTTAAGTAACTCCAATTTTCATTCACTATTCAAGATGAGACTAATCAACTAGCCCCCCATTTCTACTATTTTCGATTCCTGGGTCTAACACCGCGTGGCTAACATAACTCTCTCTCTCTCTCTCTCTGAGTGTTTTCTCTCTAAACTGATCCCCCCCATTATCCGTCCCATGAAAGATCCTTTTATAAGGAGAGGACCTCTAGGCTTGCCAGCGTCTCCAAATGGTACAACGTTTAAGTTTTGTGTTTTAAAAAATAATTTCATTTCGTCCAAATTATTTGACGAAGTCTTGCAAACCAACTTAGGTCAATTTAGCCTATTTTAACATATTTCTTTTTGGAATTTGCAGATCAAATTCATCTTTTCTTTTCTCTTCTTACATATTTTCAATGTCTTTTTTCTAAAAGATTCGATTTTATCCAAGAAAAGACATATTTCCACGAAGTCTGCAGACCAACTCAGGTCAATTGAGAAATTTGAAGATCGAATTCATCTATTCTTTTTACCTATTATTTTCTCTTCTGAACGATATTTGTGTCATTTTAATATTATATAACCAACGGATAAAACTATACTTTCAATTCATCACTGACTAAGGCGATCGATTACTAACAACTTTTTCAACATTGAACTAGTTAAAATGAATGGTTATATGATAGGTACTAGCCCTTTCCACTTATAATCCTTTCACTGACTAAATGTCCCAACATTAACACTGTCATAAACTTTCTCACCACCTCCAAGGTAGCCATTGGTCTTCTCTTTGGAGGTACAATTTACTTTATCAATGATAAGAGATGTTTTTGCAGTCGTTTTACAATTATCGGAGTTGGCTAGACAAGTCCGGAAATACTTTCCGAATATCTCTCAAAACTCTCTCTCTCTTTTCTATGTAAAGATGGCCTCTTAGGCTTCTGAGTTGTGTGTCAAATAGACAGACCCTGCCCATCTATTTATACTAGAGAGAGAGACGAACGATTGCTCAGTTACCATAACTAAAATCCTAATCTGCGCCTATTTCGTTGCCAACAAAATTATTCCGTTGCCAACGGAATAGGTATTTCCATAACGAAATACTTGGCAGCTAAGGTTATTACAGTTTCCATATATATTCCGTTGGGAACAGAACTATAAAGTTGCCAACGGAATGGAACTGTTTTGTTCAATCAATTTATACATCATATGTATAACTATTTTGAACACATTCATCCCATACGAATGGAGTTCATTGTGTAACCGTGTAGGTTTCATTTAACGCTGGCAACGATCTTCTAAAGATCGTAAGTCATGAGTAACCTCTAGACTGATATCATGACCACCCATGTTAAATGAAATGATCAGTGATCGTAAACCTATCTGAATAGCCATTTGCTTATTCCTTTTGTTCTACGATATACATCTTGATCACAAGGCACGGTAATATGTCATTCTTAAGTTTGATCAAAGTCTCTTTCCTGATCGAGAATTAGACTGAGTAAATACAAAATGATATTAACAACACATGTTAATCCATTTTGAGCATGGCCATGCATTTTCTTCAGTCCTAGTTCATCAGGGGCCCAGAGATATCTCCCTTATGACGAGAGGAACAAATCCCATCTTCGTCACTCACATTCCTCGTCGTGATTCAGTCCATACCTAACGATGACCCTAATGATCATCCTATTACGGATGACGTAAGATCATATTAAAGTATGCAGTTTCTCATACAGGAATCCATGGTGACCTCAGGTCGTAGGAACGAGCACACTATTCATATGAGAATCACTAATGACATATATCATGCGCAAATTAGGGTTTTAGTTATGGTAACTGAGCAATCGTTCGCCTCTCTCTCTAGTATAAATAGAAGGGCTGGATATCTCTATTTGACACTCAACTCAGAAACCTAAGAGGCCGTCTGTACACAGAAAAGAGAGAGAGAGTTTTGAGAGATATTCGAAAAGTATTTCCGGACTTGTCTAGCCAAGTCCTGTTATTCCGTTCAAGTGAAGTTCGCTTGGATACGAGTAGAGGTTCTCTACCTTGAGAACTTGCAAGGGATCTATCTTCATCCCTAGGAGAAGAAGCTATCTCTCGAGTCGAACTTCAAGAAGAGTTTCGCGAGCCGAGCTTCAAGAAGGAGTTCTTCGAGCCGAGCAATAGGAAGGAGCTTGACGAGCCGAGCTTCGGAAAGGAGACGGTTGCGAGTCATATCATATCATATCATATCATATCAAATTATATTATATTATATCATATTATGATCATATCATATCATATCATATCATATCATATCATATTATATTATATCATATCATATCATATCATATTATACTATATGATGTTATGTTATGTTATGTTATGTTATGTTATATTATATTATATTATATTATATCATCTTATATCATATCATATCATATCATATCATGTTATATTATATTATATTATATTATATTATATCATGTTATATTATATTATATTATATCAAATCATATCATATCATATCATATCATATCATATCATATAATATTATATCATATTATACATTCTATTCTATTATATTATATAGTATAGTATAGTATAGTATAGTATAGTATAGTATAGTATAGTATAGTATTATATCATATCATATCATATCATATCATATCATATCATATCATATCATATTATATTATATTATATTATATTATATTATATTATATTATATCATGTTATATTATATCATGTTATATCATGTTATATTATATTATATTATATCAAATCATATCATATCATATCATATCATATCATATTATATAATATTATATCATATTATACATTCTATTCTATTATATTATATAGTATAGTATAGTATAGTATAGTATAGTATAGTATCATATCATATCATATCATATCATATTATATTATATTATTTTATATTATATTCTACTATATTATATTATATTATATTATATTATATTATATTATATTATATTATATTATATTATATTATAACATATTATATTATATCATATTATATCATATCATCCCATACCATACAATACCATACCATATCATATCATATCATATTAAATTCTATTATATGATATGATATGATATGATATGATATGATATGATATTATATTATATTATATTATATTATGTCATATCATATCATATTATATGATATTATGTCATATTATATTATATTATATCATATCATATTATATTATATCATATTATATTATGTCATCTCATATTATATTATCTCATATTATATTATATTATATTATATTATATTATATTATATTATATTATATTATATTGTATTGTATTATATCATATTAAATCATATAATATCATATCATATTATATCATATCATATCATATCATATTCTATTCTATCATATCATATCATATCATATCATATCTGCTAGGATGTGCATTGATAAAGAAAATTTTTCTTTAACCCTACAAAATAGGTATAATACAAATCATACAAAATCAATAGTAAAGTATTATCTCTATAAGGCATAAAATCAAACACCTTGTGGCTTATCCTTGAAAGAAATATAAAGGCAACATACATGATCTGAAAACCACAAAGTGTATGCATTAAGGATGAATTTTAAAATCGCAACAAGAAAACTAAAAATAAAGAATGAGAAGAACTAATTCATAACTTAATATTCAAGTAATAACTAAATCAACAAAAGTAGTAAGAAACAAAAATTTGAACCAAAATAAAAAAATAAAAATAAAAATCTGAAAACTTCTTAACCAAATAAGGAAAAATGAGGGAATATCAAAAGAAATGAAGTGATTTCAACATAATTCATCAAATAATTTTCCTTACTCTTCTGCTGAACTAAAGCTCAAAAGATAATAAAAAGAAGGTTGTGCTTTGCGGTTGTGGCAGCAGCGTGTGGTTATGGCGGGAAGAGCAAAGTACCATAGTTGACAATCCAAGCTTACTGAGCAGCTAAAGGAGAGAATGAGAGCGGAAGAAACGAAGCTCTCCAAACAGAGAGAGGAAAGGGTAAGGCAGGTGAGTGGTCTAAAAGAAAAAGAGGGAGAAAAGATCCAACAGGCTGCAAGCACATGGTCTATTATTAAATATATGAATCATCGAATAAATTATCAATTTAGTGCTATTAAGCACATAATAAATAGAATGAACCATGAGCATATAAAGATGTTATCATATTAGAATTATTCAGAAAAATATGAGCCAATGGATGCATATGGGAGGGCCACATTTTTTTTAGCTAATAGTGGTGCATTTTGGTTAAAGTACTGTAAAAAAATCCTTTTAGGATTATATATATAAAAACACATGGTCTATTATTAAATATATAAATCATTCGAATAAATTATCAATTCAGTGCTATTAAGCACATAATAAATAGAATGAACCATGAGCATATAAAGATGTTATCATATTAGAATTATTCAGAAAAATATGAGCCAATGGATGCATATCGGAGGGTCACATTTTTTTGAGCTAACGTGGTGCATTTTGGTTAAAGTACTGTAGAAAAGTCCTTTTAGGATTATATATATAAATAAATATATAACTAGATGTTATTCTGTAATTTGACTTTGTTATTCATTAATGAAATAGTGAAAAATAATTGATCTTAAATATGATAAGAATTATTTATTATATTGCATATGTAATATGAGACATAGGCTTTTACTCTAAAACATCTAGTTATAAATACCTCATTTTTACAGAAAAGCATACATGACATTTAAAAATGCATAATAATCATATAAAATTATGATATATATAGAAATAAGAATTTAGAGTATTATTCAGAAATTTAAAATGTTAAAAAATGTATATTGAAAGTCATAATAAACATATACAAAAGTATAATTTATTGATAAAAAAAGATATAATGAAAGATAAAAAGAGTATAATATGCCGTAGACGATATTAAGATGTTGTAGTGACGTTTTAAAACATTTGCCTATCTTATATCATGCATAATTTTTTGAATTTTTGAACTTTTTTACATTCTTATTTTTACAGAAAAATTATAAGCTAAATGTTTATAGAAGTTTCTTATCCTCTTTTTTATTAAAATTAAACCTTTTATTAAATTTGATAGTTTAAAATTTTCAAGGAGATGTATAAAAATATACAAAAGAATTTGAGAGAAAAGATCTCGAATGTAACAATTTATTATTTTGATAAGAGAAAAAATTTAGTTTTGAAAAACAATTTTATATTTGCTGAAGGGTATGTTTGAAAATGTGCAAAGAGGAAGAGAAAACCGTTGTTATTAAGGAGAGAGAGTGTAGATAAAAATGGGAGATCTCCATTTCAGTATCTTATATAGTCAGTTAACACCTGATTGATCGTCTGTTATTTCTCTTCTAACTATTTCCGTGTAATGGTCTATATCGTTGTGTATAAAATAATTGGCTACACAAATTTCTCAGTTTCCATTGCTTGTAACTATTGAAAACATAAAGGCCACACATTCTATTTCTGCCTCAAACCGGTCCATATGAACCGTAATTAAACTGTATTATATTTATTCGTGAAACCGGTCTATTTAACTATGTTTTAGGTGTGTTAATGTTTTTGTTCCGGTGTGGAAGACTTTTTAGCCCCACCTCTTCATTTATAACTTAAATGTGGATGTTTAAATAACTCACTTTTTATGTGTTGCGGAGTCAAATAATGATTGAGGAAAGAAAAAGAGGTTGAATGGGTGGGCACGTGTCAGACTGTAGCAAAGGACCATTAAAAAAAACAAGTCCAATTTTGTATAATAATAATAAAATAATGTGTTTTTTTAGAAGAGGGAATTTAACGTTGTTTAACTTTTAGAATTTATTTTTTTAGCAACTAATTGTTTTGGGTGAATTCATCGCATACAAGCGAAAATAATATACTATCATAAATATTTTTTAACTATATATCCTTATTCAACTAAAGTGAATAATGGCAACAAATGTTTTTTATTGAATGAAAAGGCTCTTTTGATGCTAATAAAAATTGAATGTAACTTTTTCATGCATCTAATGAATATGTAAATATAAACTTTTGTTTTCTTATATTTTCACCAACCTAACAAAATTACAAGTTATTGACCATGATAAATGACTCCATTTTAATTAACAATAAATTTTAAAGGGAAATGTTATAGCACGGCGGCACTATAACAGGTTGGATCACGACAGGACGATATATATATTGTTTTACCATTTTATATATTGTTTTTATTCTTTATGTATTTTTTACTTTTTTTATTTTTGGAATTTGTATATGCTGTTCTAACCTATGTTGCACGGACACGGACACGGGTGTCGTGTCCGATACGACACGGACACGGCGACACGGCGAATCTCAAAATTCATCAGGACACGACACGTTAAATATATATATTATTATATTATTTTTATGAATAAAATAGATAATTTAATTATTGTATATATTATTTATGTCAATTTTATTTTATTTTAAAGAATTATACATAATATTTTTATCATATAATTAGAAAGTTATACGTAATGTTTTATAATTGTTACAATATATATAACATTTGAAGTTGCACTTTTATACGTGCATACAAGATATTTGACGTTTTACATATTTATGTATGGAAACTTGAAACTAAATAATCAAAATTCACTTTAAATGTGTAGTCCCACAATTATTGGAATAGAAATGTGAGATGAACTAGTCTTTAAAATACGAGTATGATGAAATAGTGCAATAATTGCGCT